>CAUYLG010050863.1:0-141889 GCA_963573385.1 Cacajao melanocephalus | reverse complement strand
AAAAACTGGAAGCATTCCCTTTGAAATCTGGCACTAGACAAGGATGCCCTCTCTCACCACTCCTATTCAATATAGTATTGGAAGTTCTAGCCAGAGCAATCAGGCAAGAAAAAGAAATAAAGGGTATTCAATTAGGAAAGGAAGAAGTCAAACTGTCTCTATTTGCAGATGACATGATTGTATATTTAGAAGGCCCCATCGTCTCAGCCCAAAATCTCCTGAAACTGATAAGCAACTTCAGCAAAGTCTCAGGATACAAAATCAATGTACAGAAATCACAAGCATTCCTATACACCAATAATAGACTAACAGAGAGCCAAATCAAGAGTGAATTCCCATTCACAATTGCCACAAAGAGAATAAAATACCTAGGAATACAACTAACAAAGGATGCAAAGGACCTCTTCAAGGAGAACTACAAACCACTGCTCAAGGAAATAGGAGAGGACACAAACAGATAGAGAAACATTCCATGCTCATGGTTAGGAAGAATCAATATTATGAAAATGGCCATACTGCCCAAAGTAATTTATAGATTCAATACTATCCCCATCAAGCTACCAATGACTTTCTTTATAGAATTGGAAAAAAAACACCTTAAACTTCATATGGAACCAAAAGAGAGCTCGCACAGCCAAGACAATCGTAAGCAAAAAGAACGAAGCTGGAGGCATCACGCTACCTGACTTCAAACTATACTACAAGGCTACAGTAATCAAAACAGCTTAGTACTGGTACCAAAACAGAGATATAGACCAATGGAATAGAACAAAGGCCTCAGAGGCAATGCCACACATCTACAACCATCTGATCTTTGACAAACCTGACAAGAACAAGCAATGGGGAAAAGATTCACTGTTTAATAAACGGTGTTGGGAAAACTGGCTAGCCATGTGCTGAAAGCAGAAACTGGACTCCTTCCTGACACCTTACACTAAAATTAACTCCAGATGGATTAAAGACTTAAATATAAGACCTAACACCATAAAAACCCTAGAAGAAAACCTAGGCATAGGTATAGGCAAGAACTTCATGAATAAAACACCAAAAGCAATGGCAACAAAAGCCAAAAGAGACAAATGGGATCAAATTAAACTCCAGAGCTTCTGTACAGCAAAAGAAACACTCATTAGAGTGAACCAGCAACCAACAGAATGGGAAAAAATTTTGCGATCTACCCATCTGACAAAGGGCTAACAACCAGAATCTACAAAGACCTAAAACAGATTTACAAGAAAAAAACAAACCCATTCAAAAGTGGGCAAAGGATATGAACAGACACTTTTCAAAAGAAGACATATATGAGGCCAATATACATATGAAAAAATGCTCATCATCACTGGTCATTAGAGAAATGCAAATCAAAACCACATTGAGATACCATCTCACGCCAGTTAGAATGGCAATCGTTAAAAAATCTGAAGACAACAGATGCTGGAGAGGATGTGGAGAAACAAGAACACTTTTATAGTGTTGGTGGGAGTGTAAGTTAGTTCAACCATTGTGGAAGACAGTGTGGCAATTCCTCAAGGACCTAGAAATAGAAATTCCATTTGACCCAGCAATCCCATTACTGGGTATATACCTAAAGGATTATAAATTGTTCTATTACAAAGACACATGCACATGTACATTCATTGCAGCACTGTTTACAATAGTAAGGACCTGGAACCAACCCAAATGCTCATCAATGATCTACTGGACAAGGAAAATGTGGCACATATACACCATGGAATACTATGCAGCCATAAAAAACAACGAGTTTGTGTCCTTTGTAGGGACATGGATGAAATCTGGAAACTCATTCTCAGCAAACTGACTCAAGAACAGAAAATCAAATACCGCATGTTCTCACTCATAGGTGGGTGTTGAACAATGAGAACACATGGACACAGGGAGGGGAGCATCACACAGTGGGGTCTGTTGGGGGGACAAGGGGAGGAACAGTTGGGGGTGGGGAGGTTGGGGAGGGATAACATGAGGAGAAATGCCAGATATAGATGATGGAGGGATGGAGGAAGCAAACCACATTGCCATGTATGTACCTATGGAATAATCCTGCATGATCTGCACATGTACCCCAGGACCTAAAGTACAATAAAAAGGAGACTGACTTAAATATTTAACAAAAAAAAAAAAAAACACATTTTGGGCCAGGCACAGTGGCCCTTGCCTGTAATCCCAGCACTCTGGGAGGCTGAGGCCAGTGGATCATGAGGCAGAAGATCGAAACCAGCCTGGCCAACATGGTGAAACCGCATCTCTACTAAAAATACAAAAAAAGTAGCCAGGCATGGTGGCTGGTGCCCGTAATCCCAGCTACTTAAGCAGAATCGCTTTAACCTGGGAGGAGGAGGTTGCAGTGAGCCAAGATCACACCACTGCACTCCAGCCTGGGCAACAGAGCCAGACTCTGTCTCAAAGAAAAAAAAACACATTTTGCAGGAAACATGGTAGGCTAAGTATCCACCCCACAGAACCATTTACAATTGTTACATATATTAAAATATTTCAGGTATGTCATTAAGTGGACAAGAAAGCAAGAATAAAGGCAAAGTATCAAATAAAGAAGGGATCCCTATGTGATAAGCTAAAGAATGTCGCTAGCTTTCACTTTGAACACATTTGCTAAACCAGGTGACCTTGGGTACAGATTTTTCCATCTCAAAGACTATGAAGGCCAGAAGAAAAACCCTGAACTGGCATAAGGTGATTTTGCTCTCAAAAAGATGAAACTCCAGAACTACATCTTCAATATATAGGTCCTAGAAATACTTCCACCACAAAAATCAAAAGAAAAAAAAAACCCTAAAAAGAAAAGTCAACTGTCTTAAACTTTAAACCTTAGCTCTAAGATGGTGAAAAGTATCACTAATCACAAATTGGTACTAAAAGCCGGCCATCAAATCACATGGATTCGCAGCCTGAATTCACGTCATCTTGGTGGGCCAAAAGCCCTTAAGGAAGAATTCAATACATAATGGTGACTCTCAAAGGCAACAACTTCTGGAGTTTCCACACAATTTCCACACACAAAACTATAAAGAAGAAACAAAACCTAAACATACAATTCAACAAGGCAGAAGGAAAAAGAACCAAAGGAAACACTAGATATTGAAAAAGACCTAGAAGAATGTCAGACCAAGAAATGGCCATATTTAATATGCTCAAAGAAATAAAATATAGAAAACAAAAAATTAAACACTGATTACACATTTTGTAAGCTTTCTAAAAATCCAAAATGAAAGAAAATTAAATACCTAGATTTTTTTTTTTTTTTTGAGACAGGATCTTACTCTGTCACCAGGCTGGAGTGCAGTGGTGTGATCTCGGCTCATTGCAACCTCCAACTCCCTGATTCAAGCAATTCTCCTGCCTCAGCCTCCCGAGTAGCTGGTACTACAGGTCCTTGCCCCCATGCCCAGCTAATTTTTTTAATTTTTAGTAGACATGGGGTTTCACCATGTTTCACCATGTTGTCCAGACTGGACTTGAACTCCTGACTCAGGTGATCCACCCGCCTCAGCTTCCCAAAGTGCTGGGATTACAGGTATGAGCCACAACACCCAGCTTCCCCAAAAAGTTTTGTGCACAAAATGTTATCAACTTTACTCATATTAAAGTCCAGTGAAGTCTAAAACTTCAGAAATTCCAACACTCATCCACAAATAAATTGTGGTATATTCACACAATGAAATACTACCAACCAATAAGGAAAGAACCACTGTTAGGCCGAGCACAGGTTAGTTAGAGTACTTGAAGTTTCCATTTATCACTGAGGGAAAGAGGAAAGAAAGGTCCTGATTTACTTTAGACTTTGACAAATATGTTAGAAAATCCAGAGTAACTAGAATTTTTGTGTATTTGTCAATACTCTAATACTTTAAATGGATACAGTTTATGTAAATTACACCTCAAAAAAGTTGATAAAAATAAAAAATAAAAAGACTGCATGTACAATTTTCAAATTAGTAATATGGAAAAAGTGGAATAAGAGAAAGATAATCCAAATAAAGGCAAGAAAAAGAGATAATTTTAAAAATTATCTTTTTTTAAAAACCAATGAATCAAAGAAAAAAAGTAGGTTTAAGAGCAAAGACAATGAAAACATTAAACATCAACATTACTGCTTATAAGATGCAGCAAAAACAGTAATTATAGGGAAATTTATACCCTATCTATGCATGCTTAAACACACACACACACACACACACACACACACACACACAAAGAAAAAGGCTGAAAATTTCTGGATGTCTACCTTAAGATGACACTGCAAAAAAAGAAAAAAGAAAATAAAAAAGAATAAAAGAAGCAAAAGTAAAGACACAGCACTTTAAACATATTATTTAGAAATATCAGGATTAACTTCAAAAACATACAAAAAGTAATTCCAGGATTTAGCATGTGGGAAGGGACTATCTATATAAAACTATTTGACTCTTTAAACTTTTTCCATGAATAACTTGGACCAAAATTTAAAACCAAATTTAACAAGAGGGAAATAAGAAAGAAAAACAAAATATAACAAAAGTCTACAGGGTAAATGTCACCATGCTACCACAGACCTGTGAATAAAAGAACTATGAAAATGCAGAATTTTGACACTTCCAATATTTGGCCATCAAGAAACGAGAAAATAAAACTGTAATTGTCACTACAAATAAATAAACACAGCTTTAAAAGCATGGTAAGGTCACTTCACAAAGGATGTTCTCAATTACTTTAATAATACCACACGTTGCCTTCGAAAGGCATTCATTTTCCTTCCATCTGCCTACTGAATAGTGGCCTTAACATATCTGGAAACAAAGTGGGTGGTGTTTAAGATTGAAACAAACACATAAAGTAATCTTAAGCATTAATGGTTGATGCTAAAAATAATATACAAATGAAAGTGGAAAAAGTCATAATTGAAATTAACTTTATTTATGTTTATTATCCCATGATCTACAAGAAATTGATACAAAGATGGGCTGAAGAAAATTCTTTATAACACATCCTATCTGGAACCAACCAATCTTCTTAATCCTTGAAAGCATGTCACTTATATACCGCTGCCTATAATTCAAATACACACTTCCAAAAACTGAGCCTAAAGTATCAAATAATGCATTCCTTTGAAACTTAAAAATGACAAAGATAATCAAGTAACAACACAACTACCTGAAAAATAATTTTTTGATTATGTAAATAAAAGACAATATGCTGTGTCCTATTACATAGGCTACAGAAATAGAGCTACTCTATGTAAAGCTTTACAGCAGAATAGACAATGCATTAATAAATGTGTGCTACTTGAAATATCTGAAGTAGCACTTTCACTTAAAGAAAATAAAAAGGAGTAACTTAGTGAGAAGCACTTACTCAGACCTGTCTTTACAATCCGACCCTGGCCCCACCTAGTCAGACCAAAAGCAGGAAACTAGGAGCAGCCAAACTAATGGACAAGTTAGCCAGCTGTTCATACAGTGTCATATAGGAAATCATCAAGGTTAGCATATTCCGGGTGACGAACTATGGTTAGAAAACAGAAAATCTAAACATAGAATGCAAAAACAACTCATCACAATCTAAAAGAAAAAAAACTCACTTGTGAAAGAATGAGAATCAAAGTCCTGGACTTGACACCCATAATTAGGTTACTGTTTTCTATTCCCAAATCAAAACTACAATTTTAATCACATGACAGTAGTGCCCCCTTAACCAAGGTTTTGATTTCCATGGTTTCAGTTACTAGAGGTTAATCACAGTCTGAAGTATTAAATGGAAAAGTATAGAAATAAAAAATTCATAAGTTTTAAAGAGTGCTCCATTCCGAGTAGCATGATATAATTTCACACCATCATGGTCCATCCCACCCAAGACATGAATCACCCTTTGTCAACGTATCCATACTATCTATGCTACCGACCTGTTATTCAACTCAGCAGCAATCTGTTATCAGTTCAAAAAAACATGGTATATAAAGCGTTTGGTTTCAGGCATCCACTGGGGATCTTGGAACCTATTTCCCATGGATAAGGGAAAGGAGACCTACTGCATATATTTCTCACATGTACATAAAAAGTAGAACGTACAGAAGAAATAGGTGATTTCTTCACACAATAATTGATTTCCTCCTCAAACCCCTTCCACAGTATTCTTCTGCCTTGATTTAGCAGTATTTGTTATTGCTGGTAGTTTCAAGTGGTTCTTAGCTAGGCAGAAACGTGTTAAAAGAGCTCACAGATAACTGTTGTAAGTTGGAAGATTATCAACCTGTACCCTTTCCCAAATGTCTCTTCCCACCTTCTTTTTTTTTTTCTTTTGACAAATACCTTCTTCTTCATTCCTGCCTTCCATTACCCCTGATTTCAAAGTACCTTCCAATGCACCTCAAATCTAGGGAGAATACCAAGACATCAGAGCAGGGGGTGGTGGGGAGGGCTGCATAAGGTGGACAGTTGCTGCATCTTTACAGCATCTAAGGCTCCTAAGTTCTCAAGCTGAAACCTGAATGATTAGAATTGTGAAATGTAAACTCTAGGTGATAAACATTTCTTTTTTTTCTTTTTAGATGGAGTCTCGCTCTATCACCCAGGCTCCCAGGTTCAAGCAATTCTCCTGCCTCAGCCTCTGAGTAACTGTAACTACAGATGCGTGTCATCAGGCCCAGCTAATTTTCTTATTTTTAGTAGAAATAGGGTTTTGCCAAGTTGGTCAGGTTGGTCTTGAACTCCTGACCTCAAGTAAGCTACCCACTTGGCCTCCCAAAGTGCTGGGATTACAGGCGTGAGCCATCGCACCTGGTGAGAAATATTTCTTATGCCTAACCTACAACCTCACAACAAAGTATTTTTCTTTAAGCAGCTAGAAATTAAGTATACTAAATTTAGGGAACAAAGGAAGGGCTAAACAAATCTTTAAGATTATCTAGTTCAAACTCTTTGTTTGACACTTTAGGATCCTGAGTGATTTCACAGACTTATCCAAGGAACCATCACAAAAGCCAGCTAAATGCCAATAATTTGATCAAAACTTGACTTGTTGTGTAATCCAGGCTCAATAAAAAACCATTAAAGTGGTGGAAAAAAACTAAAGGGACAAAAAATTTAAAAGTTAGTCCATCTCCCTTCATTTTACAATTGCTTAACTGCAGCTCATGATGTTGACATAATTATTCAATGTCACTCAGAAAAGCAATGCTAATTTCACGTTTTAGAAATGGAAAGAGAATAAAAACAGTAATTATTGGCCTAAGGGAGAAAAAATAACTTTTTATTAAATTCAGTTAAGATGCTGAATTTTCTATATTTATACCTGAAAATCATCAACAAGCTCAGGGAAAAGGTGTTCATACATTTTTAGATCTTCTATTGTTCGTCCTGGTTCTTGCTGGGGTTTTAGTTTGTTAATATCTGTTTCAATATCATCATTCTGAAATGATAAAAAGAGCATGTTACCAGTTAAAACAAAGTTTTAAAATATTACAGAATACATTTTAGATTTAAAATGTTCCAAGTTATTAATTACATGTAATTAAAGAATAATTACTGAATAAATGCTGCATTAACTTTATCTTAAATTCAAATTTGCTTGTTGTTTTGGGGTTGATGAATTATTGTTGGGCACTTTTGTTTTTGTCATGGTTACTCTAATATAACAGAGTATTTGGGCTACTCAAAACAGAAAAACTTGTGTAAAGATCAAGACTCCAGTATGTTCTCCTCATTCTCCCTAATTTCCATCATTTTGTTCATATTAAAGGGCAGTAAAACTTAAGAAGAGTAAATTGAAAACCACACATATATATGACGATGGTGATAATAAAACAGCTAACATTTATTAAGCACTGAAAATAAATGAAGCACTATGCTAAGCATTTTACATACATTATCTAATTTTTTCTACAAAGGAACACTATGAAATTACTCCCATTTAACTGAAAAAGAAAATGAGGTACAGAGAGGTTAAGTCATTTGCTGAAAATTATACATCTTGCAAAGACAGGAGCCAGGATAAAAATCAGAGTGATTCTGAAGCACTACACTGTCAGCCAGCATAACATACTGCCGCAATACAGATTAACAATGATCAAACATTCTTAGGGTGCAGGGGAAATAAAGTTCCTTTAGAAAAACTCAGTGTCACCATTCACTCTGTTTTCATTGGGGGTAGGGGGAGGTTGGCAGTGGAACAAGAGTCAGAAATTATTTCCATGTCTCTCTAGGAAAAAAGAGGGTGGATTTAAAGGAAAATATGTCCTCAGAGAAACAAGACACGTATCCAAGATCAATGTGTTCTATATGCTCTTTAGAGAAAAGCTTATGAATCCCATGATATGAGGGCAAATGTCAGTTTATCTACTATTCAAGCTATTTTCAAGGATCCTCAATGACTCTGGCCTCACACAAACTCATTATTATCTTCATTATGGCTAAAGAGAGATACTAATACCATTTATTAATTTTCAATTGGTACTCATTTTTAATTTTGTATTTACTTTGAGTAAGCTACTTTTCAGCCTACTAATTTATTTTACTATGCTTCCATCCTTAAAAAACTTTATATATGTGTATCTTACCACACATATTAACTACTAGTTTAAAAGGAAAAATACACTATGTATTTCTTATTATTTCATATTCAGGAATGTAGCTATTATTTACATGGCCAATAAAAAAGATTTTCCTCATTGCCATGAGTAACAGAGATTGATTTTATTTAAATATTATATTAATTACCATATTATTGTATTATTACATGAATATGTAATTTAATCTCTTTATACATTTATGAACAATAACGCAGTAACTTTCTTGTTTAACATCTAATAGAATGTTTCTAAAATAAAAAATAATTTACAAAGATATTTTCTCTAAACATACTAATTAAATATTTGATATTATTTTGTGAAAATATGGCCTTACATAGTGGCTCTCTATTTGGAACAAAGAAAAAAGACTTTAGCTGTAAAATAGGCAGAATTAGGAAAGAAAACTACAACACTTTGAAAGCTTGACAGTAGGGAATGTTGTGTTTTGGTTTGAGAAAAAACAGTAGTGAAGAACCACTTACAGACTCATTTGGAAAAAAAAAAAAAAAAAAACAACCTGCTACCCTCCTTAAAAGCAGTGCTAAAGTTAAGGACAGAAAAAAGAATATACTGAAACTTATAGTATGGTCAAGTTGTGGCTATCTGGAGATGCATCTTCTAGAAGCTACCAGTTTCTATAAATGCTCCAAACTGAAAAATCTGGGGCAAACAAAATGGAATCACAGGACAAAAAGTTATAACTACCAGAGAACACAAATAAATAATATCCCCACTACAATGTAGCAGTTCACTTGAAGGATGAAGGAACAGGATTCAGATAAAAAGAGGAAAACTTAAGTAACAGCTAAATGTAAAGTCGATGAGAGTAAGAGGCAGGTAGTAGTAGGAAAGAAAAAGATAATAAAGATCAGCAGTCTCAAAAAGCCAACAATTCTATAGTTTTTGAAGAAAAAATATATTTTAGTACAGTACAGTAGTAAAGAGAGTGGACATTTCACTAGACTGCTTTCTGAATACTGGCTCTACCTCTTATAAACTAAACTGAGAATCTCTCCCTTCCTCTGTTTTCTATGTACTTACACAACTTAACCTCATAGGGTTGCTATGAGGATCTAATGGTTACTATGCATATGTAAAGAGTTTCAACTAGCACAGTTAAGTGTTCCATAATACAACGTATTTTTCTCTTATTACTATAAATGCTGTGTTAAGATAAAGTAGGGAAAATGTGAGCAATCACTGATATCCTAGTGAAGAATGCAAGCTAACAACTACATTTTCCAAAGATCTCAATGTTATAAGACAAAGAAATCTGTAAAGGAGACTAAAGAAATGAGATAATTAAGTGCAATACCTGATGCCAGGACACAGACATAGTTTAGATTGGCTAATTTGACAGTTTCACCAAAGCTTTGGTGATCACGTTTGCTGGTTATAAAATTGGTTCTGTATCTATTAAGACAGAAATCTTACAATATCTTAAATTCTATCTCCAAAGTGAGTCAAATACTCAGTGTACCCCAATTTTGATACAGTTTTGCACGACAAAAATAGTCCAAACAGGCAAGAGTCACATTAATCTCTCCTTCCCCACAAAAAAAACCCAGCAATAAGCTAACCAGCTAACAAAAGAGACCATTTTTCTACAGATGATAAAGTGGTCCTCTGTATCAATAAATAAAGCAAAATATAGACTTTCTAGGCTTCCAGAGGTACAATGAAACTGAAAACTTACCTACCTCCTTTACCTAACATCTTATGTAATATGACAATAATTTCGTATTTTCTCAATGACACTTTTTTCACTTCCTTGTCCAATTAACTGAAACCTAAGAATCATTATGCAAACACTAATTCTCACAAAAACGAATCCACTATATTTCTGTACCCCCAAAAGATTGCTGACAAAGTGTAATAATGCATTTTGAAATAAGTTGCCACAATAGAGTTTCAGATCACTTTGCTTCAATTTCGTAGATTTCAAAATCTAAGTCAGAAAGGTTAGATAAAATCTTTCTGGTCAGAGAGAGTGAAAATAAGTTACTTTAAGGTCCTTTTCAGATCAGTGGATTTAAACCAACAACATCTACTCCTTTAATTGCATACTTATCCATGGTAAAAAGATGAGGACAAAGTAAAACCTACAATTACATATATATTTATTTACCCAATTTTTGTTTTACAACTGTAGTATATCATTTATAAAGCTAACTAATTACAGAAATTTATACTAACCTTAAAATTTTGATCTAGGTCATCTTCATTCTCAGTTTCATTTTCAGCTTCTACATCAATATCATCGTTGTCATCACTTTCATCTACTACGTCATCCACTATGACACAAAATGTGCTATAAGTAGGTCAAAGGTAAGCATTCTACAACATGCATAGCCAACAGTAGAACTGATATAAAGTATATCAATCACCAAAGAAAAAGTAAATGAGATTTCTTATTTAAAATGTCCCTAAGGCTGTCCCAGCTGTTGACAAACCCATGAGATAATAAGAGAAAAGTGCTTTAAAATTTTGAAAACACTGTAAAGATGAATTTTTTTACTAATGTTATCAGTTTTTAAAAATTAATAATGTCTTAGGTTGCAACAGACTAAATGAAACATCCTGCTTTCTAGTTATCATAAATTTTGATGACTCACTTCATCCCTTTATAATTGACCCCCTATATCTATTTGTATCATTGACGGTCATGTGTCACATACTGTGCTATGTGCTGGGAATTTTTTCAAAAGATGTATAAATCAGGGTTGTCAATCTTTTGGCTTCCCTGGGCCACACTGGAAAAGAAACAACTGTCTTGGGCCACACATAAAATAAACTAATACCAACAATAGTTGGTGAGCTTTAAAACACACACACACACACACACACACACACACACACACACACACACACAAAATCTCATATTGTTTTAGGAAGTTTATGAATCTGTGTTGGGCCACATTCAAAGCTACCCTGGGTCATATGTGGCCCATGAGCAGCGTGTTGGACAAGCGTGGTGTAAATATAGTCTCTTCCCTCAGGTAGCTCATGAGTTAAAGAGCAGAAAGGAGTAAATATGTAATTAAAATACCAAAGATAAACACTAACGAAGGCATAAACTTGAAAATGCTTTGGGAAAATGAGGAATGCAGCAACTAATTGCAAACTGCTTGGAGACAAGGGATTGATGCTGACCACTTCACAGAACAGGTGATATTTAAGCAGTATCTTGTAGAAAGTAAAACAGATTTCTATGTGAATGTAATGGTGGGTGAGTGTGGCTTGTAAGAAGAGGAAATAATAATACTAAAATGAGGAAGTGAAATGACATCTTTAGAAAATAACAAAAAGTACGACTAGGATGAAAAGGATGCTTATAAAAGTACTGAAAGGAAAATAAAGAATTAAAAAATGAAGTATGTAATATAGTAGGTCAAGTAGTTTTGACTTTCAACATGAAGAAGACAAGCACTGAAGAATTTTAAGAGAAGAATGGCCTAATTCAATGTTAAGAGGTGAGAGAGAGAGAGCACATGGATGGAAAGCGACCAATTAATAGGAAAGAAAAAAAAAAACAAAAAACCAACAATGTCTAGACCATTATAGCAGAAATAGGAATGAAAAAAAGAGTATCTCAGGGAGTAGAATGCAAAAGGACACGGACCGTGGATATAGGTGAGACAAGCGATGAAGAGTAAGAGAGTACTTGGAGAATTCTCATATAATGATTTTAAACAAAGCAGAAAATACTTTTAAAAGCTATTTTTCCAAACTCTTTTTGACTTCCATTTCAAATGTGACTTATAGCAGTGATTATTAACTGTCCCCCTTAGTATTTGTTCTCCTGCTCTTCCTTTTAGTAATTGAGCTCCTGAGTTTCACCTATGGAGATTCCAGACTCCCTTGCAGTAGTCATAACCATATATATGATCAATTTTGGGCCAATGGTATATGAGGTAAAGTGATGAATACAAATCTAGGTCACATTCTTTAAAAAGAAAATTATCCTCTCCATTTTTTTCCATTCTCGTCTTCCACATGAGGAAACCACATAGGAGATTAAAAACACAATAAAAACAACCTATTTCCTTTGATGACCCCAGTAGAGGTCTACTGCCTAAGACCAATTGTCTATCTTCCGAATGGCTATGTGAGAGGAAAAAATTCTATCTTGTAGCAGGATAGCACAGGGTTCTAGAGACAGAATATCTGAATTCAAATCCTAGCTCCCTAACTTACTAGCTGTTTGACCTTGAGCAAGTTACATAAATTCTTTGTATCTTCATTTCTTTGTCTATAAAATGGAGATATCTACTCATAGTGTTTTTGTGAGCATTAGAGGAGTTATATAAGTAAAGTGCCAGGCAAAGAGTATGTGTTACACAAATGGTTATTACTGCTGTTGCTTGAGGGCCTGTGCTACTGGGTCTCTCTGTAACAGCAGCTTAGTCGACCCTAATACAAATACAAATTTAAAAACAAATCACCTCAAATTCTTAGAAACAGATAGCAAAAAATACACATTCACATTTCACATGGTAAGTTGGGCCTATTTATACTCATGCTTTAACAGCAGTTGGTCATGGTTAAACAAGTGAAGAATTGACATTTGGAAAAAGAGAAGGAAAAAAATAACTCCTAGGAAAAAAGAAAGGGATTGAATTAAGAAAAGCCTATTGCAAATAGGAAAAATGACTGCTTGGATAGGGAGAGGAGAAAATGCAGTTCAGCATCAGAGAGAAAACATGTTTTTAATTTTTAGTCAAACCTTTCAAATATTTTCCTTAAGATGATGTTTTCCTTTGGATTTATACTCCAGATGTGAAATGCAAGATAGCTTAGCATGTCTGAGACCTTCTCTGCTATTTCAAAGATCCATTCATTATACCAGTATCAATAATTAACAATATTAATTATTATAGCCAATCAAATTAAAACCAGGGAATATAAATCAAAATTCTGACTTTCAAAATGTTCTTGGCTTATTTATAGTAAAAACAGAAATACAGGAAACAACTTAAATGTCTATCAGTAGGAAAATAGTTAGATAAATTATACTACAACTATATGATATAGTCATTAGAAGGAATGAGTCTGTACATTCTATAAGGATTGGGAAAGTACATTAGGGGAAGTTTATTTTGTTGTTGCTATTGTGCCTATAAATGTGATCGTGATCTGCTAACTGATTTTTGTTGATACATATATACACACACAGAGGAAGGCTATTTAATTTTATTCATTTTTCTTGTAAATAGTACTTTACTGAACTTTTCTTTTGCGTAAGCCATGTTTTTTACAATTGATTTGCTTGGATTTTCTATACAGACAGTAATATCCTCCACAGATACTGATAAATTTATTTCACTCTTTTAATGGTTAAGACCTTTCTTTTCCCTATGTTACTGATTTAGCTAGAGTTTTCAAAACTATGGTAAATAATAACGGTTGAGAGAGGCATCCTCTACCATTTTATTACTATTTATGATGCTTGCTATTATCATTACTATTTAAGAATTTGAGTTAGATAATATGTTGCTTATTCAGGAAATATTCCTCGTTTCCTTAAGAAATTTTTCTAGACTGATAGGATTTTTATGAAATGTTTTCATGGCATTAACTGCGATAATCATTGGGTTTTGTTCCTTTGATCTATTGGTA
This sequence comes from Cacajao melanocephalus, assembly GCA_963573385.1. Taxonomy (NCBI): domain Eukaryota; kingdom Metazoa; phylum Chordata; class Mammalia; order Primates; family Pitheciidae; genus Cacajao; species Cacajao melanocephalus. The sequence goes on along the minus strand of CAUYLG010050863.1, from coordinate 127,692 downwards.
ATACATTTTACTAATTAAAATCTTAATATGACAATAAACTTACTTTCTTAAAAATCATCTTTACTTGGTCAAGGTGTCCTACACATAAACAATACTGCTCAACTCAATTTCCTAATACTTTAGGATTTTTATATTTATTTTTACGAGTGAGAGGAATCTGTAGGTTTTTTCAAATTAATCTTACCAGGTTATGTTTTCAGCATCATGCTAGCTTCTAAACTTTCCTTGTTTATTTTTTTCTATGCTCTGGAAAATAAAGCGTAGGAAAACTTCTTGAAAGTTTGGGAAAACTAATCTCTGCAGTCATCAGTATTTGATGTCTTCACTAAATAAACTTGATTTTTTCAATTTTAAGTTTTTTATTATTTAAGTCATTATTAGTTATATTTTCCTAAAATATTGTCCATTTCAATCACACAGTGACCCTTGAACAACGTAAGTTTGAACTGTGCAGGTCCATTAATACACAGATTTTCTTCTGCCTCTGTCACTTCACAGATAGCGAAAGCAACCCCTTCTCTTCCTCATCCTCCTCACTCTAATCAATGTGTAGACAACAAGAATGTAAACCTTTATGAAAACCACTTTCACTTAATGAATAGTAAATATGTTTTTCCTTCCTTATGACTTTTTAAATAACATATTCTTTTGTCTAGCTTACTTTGTTGTACAGAATATAATACATGTAACATACAAAATATGTACTGTTTATGTTATCAGTAAGGTTTCAGGTCAACAGGTTACTAGTAGTTAAGTTTTGGAGGAGTCAAAAGTTCTACACAAATTTTCAACTGCACAAAGTCGATACTGCTAATACCCAAGTTGTTTTAGGGTCAATTGTGTATTCAAATGTATTCGCAGGAGTTACCTTTAACAGCTATTTAGATTGATTTGACCACTTCTATTTACTTTGCCAAGAATGTAGAGGCATATTAAAATCAACCACCAACACTGTTTCTACCAATGTCTCTCTGTTATTCAAATGATTATAGTTTTATTTACTTTTAGTATTTGGCACATGTAGCTTGCATAAAGTAATCTTCACTGCTTTGTTTTAACACTTTTTATTCTGTACTTGTGTTTTGTATACTGGTGATACTTTCCTTCTCATCTCTTCAGGGCTAGGGAATGACATATACATATTTGCCAATCTGTTTACTTTCAAACTTTCTACCCTGCTGTCTTAAGAGACTCCATATGTCAACTAGACTCCAGCTAGTTGGATTTTGTTTTTTAACCCAATCTGGGAGTCTCTTTCCTTTAATGGGAGTATTTTATCCATTTAGACTTATTAATGAAACTGATTTGCTTGTCCTTGCTTAGCATGTAGTGCTCTGAGTATGCATCTTTGAAATTTCCTCACTTTTACACAGCATGATGGATCCCTATAAATTTACATCAATTTTCAAAGTATCCATAGTCTCCAAAGGCCACCCATGTATGTCTATGGTTCAATGGACTCCTGTTTAAAGATCTCTGTTCCAGATGCTACTTTTACATTTGAAGAATATATATTTGGACTATTTGTATAATTTTCATTTTAGAAATGCAAGAACAGTATAATATTAGGAAATCTATTGATATAAATTTTAGCTTATTTATGTAAATATCCACTTTATAATAACCGTATTATGTACCCTTTGCCAATAATTACTTGACATGTTTAATAATAATACTATAACGACTATTTATTACATAGTTAACAGATTATAATGTTTGATACAAAAATTCTTAGGTAACGTCTACATTCTTGGCATCATCATATAATATTTCACATAATTATTTCAGAAAGGGCATACCTGGATAATATACCTCTGCATCTAAACATACCTAAGAATATGTCACCCTAGTGACAACTAATAAAGGTTCAGAAATCTTGAGTCAAAACCCTTTCCTTCAAATTTCCATAGATACAGCATTTAACATTCATGAGAGTAAGTATCAAGGCCAGCTACATTCATTCATTCAACAAATATTAAATGCACTTATTATGTCCCACACAATCTAATGGATGCTGAATATAAAATGAAAAAAAACAACAGCCCTTTTGTAATATATATTTGATCTTTGTCCCAGGTTCCTGGCACACAGCTGCTAAATACCCTGGAATTTCTAAGGTAGAGGAAAGTCTTTTGTTTCATTGATTATGACTTTTGGTGGGCCCCTTGATAGCTTCAGGATAGAGGCTGGTGGTCACTAGAAAGACCAAGGTGTGATTAAACAGTTGGAACTTTAGTCACACTCCTCAACTCTGGGGAGAGAGGAGCTGGAGACTGATTTTATCAAAAATAGCGTTATATTTCAGCAAGCATGCCTACATAATGGAACCCCCATAAAAACCCTAAACAATGGTGTAAAAGCTCAGAGTTTCTGGGTTGGTGAACACATCATGGTGCTGGGAGGGTGGCATGCCTGGAGAGGGCATGGAAACCCCACACCCTTTCTCTTAGACCTGGCTCTATGCATCATTTCCATTTGGCTGCTCTTGAGTTGCATCCTTTATAATAAACCCATAACCAAAAGTAAAATGTTCCTGAGTTCTGTGAGCCATTCTAGCAAATTATCAAACTTGAGGAACCAGTCATGGAAACCCCCAACCCCATCAACTTTATTACCAGTAGGTCAGAAATACAGGTAGTTCAAACTTGTAACTGTTTTCTGACGTCAGGGCAGTCCTGTGGGTCTAAACCCTTAACCAGTGGGGTCTGTATTAACTCCAAGTGTTTAGTGTCAGAATTGAACTGAATTGTAGAACACCCAGCTGGTGTCTGGAGATAGGGAGAATTGGTTGGTGTGGGCCAAAGTCACATATTTGGGGTCAGAAATGCTGTGAGTAAAAGAGTTCAGACCTATCCTTAGTCTTAGACTTTTATCCTTGTGAACTTACATTCCAGCTGAGGAAGGTAAATAATAATAAAGACTGTGAAACATGTAATGAAGCCTGATATGTGAGAAAATAATGGAAAACAAAGCAATGGCAAGGGCCTATAGTCCTGGCTACCTGGGAGGCTGAGGTTGGAGGATCTCTTGAGCTCAGTTCAAGACCAGCCTGGGCAACACAGGGGGTGTGGGGGAAGGAAGAAAGAGGAGGAGGAAGGAATAATGGAGAACAGAATGAGAGTATTTTCCTAGTGCCTATACAGTTGCTATTAGAATCCTCCTCTCTCATCTGAATCATGGAGGCTTGTCAGTCAATGTAAATATGCATTTCTAGTCCAGTGATGCACTGGTCTGAGAAGCAGTGATAAAAGGAACCAAAAGAAAAATACAGTTTCTCATTTGTTCCCATGTTTGGTGAATTTACTGCACTTTCTCTACCCATCAATCCAGACACTAAATAAAGAACTCCCTGGGGCATATCTTACCTCCTTCCTGGTGTTACTACTGGCCGCAGCATAGGGAAGCCTCACCAGCTTTCCACCAGTTAGAACCACCACTTAACCCCCATAATCTTATGTTGAGATATAGGAGAGAAAGGGATTCCAACTGCTCCATGAATGTCCCTCCAAATTAGCTGCTAATGGCACCTCAACTTTAGCTGAAGATAATGCATTTCTAGAAGAGGGAATGGAGGGGCTTAATGCTGTTCTTGCATTTACTCACAGCTCCACCACATTTCTTGCATGTTCCGTGTTTATTCCATGCCCCTTGTACCTACTTTACAGATTCAATAAAGATTTTCTCCTACAAAAGTCTGTTGGTAATTTCAAATGGAATGGGAAAAAGAGTATTGGACCACTGTTTTTAATTAGCTTTCTTACTCATAAGTCCTAGACTTAGTCTTAGACTTTTAAATATTTTAAAGGAGGTTTCTGAATAATCCATTTTGATATTTTGTGTCAACTTGTGTTTTAATAATTTCATATTTTAAAAATAAAATCATAAGAGTGTACCCTATGACATTTCAAGGATAATGAATCTAATATAATTACGTGAAAATTCTTTTAAAACACTTGTTTCAAATAAGAATTTTTACATATAAAGAAACTTTTTTTTTCAAAAAAAATGATCAACTGATAAGAAAATACTATGAAAATTATATTAAAAGCCAGGACTACTTTCTCTTTTTCACTTTGGTAGACATTATCAAAGAAATTCTTCTTTCCCATATAAATAAACTTAAACTCTTACTTCCTCTACTATATGCGTACAGTATTACATGAAAAATGACAAACAGCCTACCTCAGATAATTTCCTATTTTCATCCAAGTAAGTCAGGTACAAGTTTTTGTTAAGCATAAAACAACAGTAATTTTAATGATTAGATTTTATTTAACTTAAGAAAAAAAATTCATGGAAAAGCTACAAATATAAACCCAAACATAATTACCTAAACATTTAATGTTTATATTTTTCTACTTTAAAAAGGTACATAAGTTGAGTCGAGTGTGTGGCTTACGGCTATAATCCCACCACTTTGGAAGACCGAGGCAGGCAGATCACTTGAGGTCACAAGTTTGAGAGCAGCCTAGCTAACATGGTGAAAACCCATCTCTACTAAAAATATAAAGATTACCCAGGACTGGTGGCATACGACTGTGATCCTGGCTACTCAAGAGGCTGAGGCAGAAAAATTGCTTGAACCCAGGAGGCAGAAGTTTCAGTGAGCCAAGATTGCGCCACTGCACTCCGGCCTGGGCAACAGAGCAAGACTCCGTCTCAAAAAAAAAAAAAGTACATAAGCTATCAAATAATGTTCCTGTGTGAAGCTTAATTATTTCGCAATTCACATTTACATATATACAACACATCCCACACTATTTCACTTAATTACTAGCCTCCAATTTCTTATATTTAAAGAAATACTTAAGTAAAATAAAATATGAATGTGTATCATATTCATTAAGGCCCTCCTTTGCTGAGGAGTTAGACATTAGTTAAAAGAAAAGTGACAGGGTCACATAGTTCTAAGAACCCACAAAAAGCAGCCGTGACCCTGTGATCCTACCTTCAGGGGGTAAGCTGTAGAGCTGAGCCACAGGACCAGTCACAGGAATAACAGGCAACTGGAAATGAAAAGAACTTTTAATCGTTGGGAGTGGCAGTCGATTTTTTGGGAAACACTTCCTCATTATGAGACTGGAGGTATTGACAAGAGGATCAAGAGTCCTGACTGCCAGACATTCCTGTTTTTAAAAACAAGAAAAAGAAAAAAGAATTTTTTTGATGAATAACTGAACCAATTTGACTTTACTTCAGAAAGTAATATATTAATAATTTTCTAGAAATACGTTATCTCAAAAACCAGTATTTTAACATAGAATAGTTACAAAATAGCTTTACAATTCAGAATTATCTATCTGTAAATAAGAACCCCATGTGGCAAATTGAGAAGAACTTTTCCTTAAATATTATAAGCAGAAATCAGTATCATCTTTGGAGTAATGTGGGGGACACTTAGCAAGCCCAGGACATAAAATAAAAAAGACAATTTAAGGGAAAAATGGGAAAAGGGATTTAGCAAGAAAACTTAAAAGGTGTAAGATATTTTTTTAAAAAATGCATTTGACCAAACCTTTCTCAGAGAGGTGCAATAACACTGCTCGTAAGTTGGCTATTCACCTTATAAAAGGATAGCCTGAATATCACAATATAAAGTTTTAAGAGTCTGACTTGCTGTCCTGGTATCTAGTCTTGAGAAGGGTTAAGGGACACAGGATATGAAACTGTCATATAACAATAGTATTATTAGTGACAATTGACATTTAGATGGTACTTTGATACACTGTAAACGTTTCCATATACGTTTTCACATCTGACCTGTCAAAACAAATGAGAAATTAAGTCTCAGAAATGTTAAGTGGCATAAACCAGTCACTTAACTCTTTCTCATATATAAACTAACCATCACTGTCTATACTAGGAATAGTAAAAACAAGTGCATATGATTGATCTAGAAAACAAAAACCTAAGGTAAACATAAAATACGTATTCAGACATCTTAACTCTTGTCATATAAAAAATAGATTGTGTTGATCATGTGTAAGACCAGGACTGCACAACCAAGATAACTGGCTGATATTTTCAAAAAGACAGATTTCTTTCTAATAATTATAGTTTTCTTTAAAAAAAAAAAAAAAAAAAAGCGGGGGGGGTGCAGGGGTTGCATTGTAACATCCCCATCCCCCATGGCTAACAGTCAACACGGATGCTAGAAAGGCTCTCACTAAATATGTCAAACATGTTCATGCTTAAAACAGCTGGCAGATCTAGCATTCCCAGTTCCAGGTGTCATTTTTGTACATTCTCTATTCAAAAAAGCCTCTATGCAGCAGGAAAACATGCAGAACACTAACAGACAACAGAACTGCTCTACAGACTATAAAGAACCCACAGATACCTCATGAAAGGGGCATACAACACTGAGTACAGCCAACTACACATCCTAGAAAGCATGGCTTCATGGAATCTCTTGTTGCTAAGTGGACGAATTTCTACTTCTTCCTTTTGCCTTTGGAAGAAAATCTCACATTGCAGAACTGCGCACTGATCATTTCCTCCAACTCAGCCTGAGGTCACATGTGAGAAATAATTGTGTCTTTTGGTTTTAAGATTTTCAAAAAATGCATTTATCATGTGTATCTGTTTCTGAGTATTTGTATATTAATTCAGTTTTCTTAACAACCAAATCATATTATTAGTACATAATCAGGATAATAAGAAAATAACTCACTTGCGAAGTGTTATACAGAATTTTCATCCCATTGGCATCAATAAATGCTTTTCTTCCCAACTTGATGTTTGTAACACTTTTTAAACTCTGTAAAATTCCTTTTCGAATGAGCATGTTTCTATGCCGATTATCATGGCGGTGCCAATCTACATAAATTGTTAAAAGCACTTGGACATATCCTCTGTCTACAGCTCTCCTGGCATTTGTTTCTTTAACAAAAGAAAATTGAGAAAGAATACTTTTTAAATGACAAGAGAGAGTGGTAGAATAAATCAAATTTAAAATATTACCTCAATAATGTGATGGATACTTATGATTTTTTTTCCCAAAACAAATGACAACCACATATTTAAATTTTTTCTAACAAAATAAATATGAAGTTCCAGAGAACAAATTACAATCTCTTCCAAAACCTGCCTGTGTACTGTTTCACAATTTATAAATATCAAAATGTCTTTACTAAAATTAGAGGAATATCTTTTTAAATATTTTTGTTTACTAACAAAACCTTCATGTATTTTAAAATTTATGAATATAATGATTTTTATTACACCAAATGAAATGTATACGCTTTCTACTTACTAGATGTGAATGTGATTTTTAGAAGATCCACTATCATTTTTATAATTTCAATTATAAACTTTATGTGCCCACTGAAATAAACCCTATTGAATTGTAGCTTCTATTGCAAACTTTATGTTTCCACTAAAATTAATTGCTCCGATTACTCCACAATTATATAAATATTCATACTATAACAATGTTAATTTTAAAATACTTACATAACTTTTTTAGTAAATGAAATGTAAGGAGCATTACATGATTAAAAAATAGTGCCTTCTAGCTTTCCAGTCATTAGATTTTTATTGTAATAGCAACTACACTAAAGGTTTTTGTAAATACTCAAGTTTATTGGAGCAGAATTAACAAATAAATCCATGTTTGACTTAATTTTATTATTTTATTTGTATTTAAAATTATTAACCACAGGGTGCATTTTACTAAGATAGTGGCAAGGGAATCATATCAGAGCAATATACCGAGTCACCCAACGCTACTCTGCTAGGTTAATTATAAGGAGCACAAGATAATGTTCAACACCCATCTGAGGTTGTTTAATTAAAGGAAATACTAGTGTCTTCTGAATCTCAAATTTACGTATAAAATAACCACTAGGTTCACAGTATGGACACTAAGATAATGCAATAGTAAGGCTCCACTGATTTTAGTTGCCTGAATTATTACAGTTTCTAATGTGCTAGTACAAACCTAAAACATAACACTGAGATAAACTTCAAGAACTATGTTCTCATGTTAGACAGGCAGAAGACACTTACTAGAGCTAGGGAAAAGATTTCTTATGTGAAGGCTTTAAACCCTCTATTATGTCTAGAATAGCTAGTGTGCTAAGGCTGTGGCTATTTACAAAATCACTTTCATTGTTTTGACCAAGTAAAGCTTCATACATTTTAAATGAATATGCGCTTTGTTTATACCAATTGGAAGTCAGCCTTTAGTTTACTAGCTGTGAATGTGACTTTATGATCATTGTAATTCCTATTACAAACCTTGTGTGTTTCCACCACAATTCCCAATAGCCTAAACGGTATTTATGAGAAATATTAAAATTCTTTATAAAAGATCAAATACGAAACTCGCTCATAATTCAAACACAGGTGCTGAGTGCCCCTTAAAGGAAGTGAACAGAGCTACATGCAACCAGCACTGAGCACAACTAAAACATTAGAAAAGGGAACTTTATTCATGTATTCAGGATACCAAACTCCCAATTAGCCTATGTCTCTTCTTCCCTCAAAGTCTAATTTATCCTTTTAAAGAAAGTGATTACTCCTCCCCCCGAAACGAAAAACATTTTAAAAAATAAATGAGAATACTTCAAAATGCCATGATTTGTTTAAAAATATGCAGTGTGCCACTAAATATTATTTTGCATCATTAAATTTTCATCCTATTTAGTGCCGTGTCATCTGAAAATATATTAAATATAAACTGAAGTCATTCTACTTGACAATTACTATTTTTTTATTCTGATGGAATAAACAGGTATGTTTGCCCCACCACACTTGTTTGAAAAAGGGAGGGAATAAAAGAGACTACTACTAAAAACTGAAAATACTAAATTACAGTCATCATGTATTAATTGATTTCTATAAAATACTTGAAACTTATGAGTTTTAGCTTTTACTAGCTTAGAATTAATGACTTTGCCATCAGTGATCCTGAAAATTAGTAAGCTTTAATAAAAGTTTAGTTTTAATAGCTATTCTAATCTACTCCAAATCAAAAGTACGTGCCCATATTAAGAATTAATCTTTTTACAGTTTGAACCACAAAGTCAGGACCCATCAAAGCAAAGCCAAAAATATCTTCTAAAATTAATCCACATATTGTGATCTTGGTCTAAAGCTTACCACATCATATATGAAAATAAAGCTACACAGCTAATCTGAGTGTCATATACTTCGTTTCAAAAATGAAATTGTTAAATGAGAATTCTACTATTTGGTACTAATACCTAAGGTGATTTTTTTTAATTTTATAAATCATTACCAAATATTAGATTTTCGATCAATTCATTATTTGTCATAATTTTTTAAAAAAAATCAGAATTCTGGTAATTCAAACATAAGGGCAAGCTTGTCTTACCCCTAAGAGACAGTTATTGACGAGTTGTCTGTTAATTATGTCTCCCTTGTGGAGGGTGGAGTGGGGTGGGGACATATAAAAGCCACCCAGCCAACACAGACTGTTAAGACCAAAATGTTATTGTGATTAAACAAAATGTTAATTTAACCAACTGATTGATCCCTGAAGTGCCAATAAAAAAATATTTAAAAATGAAGATACTGAGTATATTGGAGAGAAAAATATATATATATAAGTACATATGATTACTCTCCAAAAGCATAAGACATATCTACTCCAATGCTTCAAGTCTGATAAGGAAAACAGTACTTTGTTTTGTAAATGAATTGGACTGTAAATTTATACTAAATCACATTTTCTAAATGCTATATAAACTCACATTTATGGTAGAAACAAAATTTGTAGGGTTCTAAGTTATTCATAAAATCAGAGATAGTTGTTAAAGATATTTCTTACAGTAAAAGTTCAGTACCATGTTAGCTTCACTTTCAAAAAATACTTACATATTTTCCTCTACTAATGGATCTTTATGTTTATCTAAATTACTTAGAAATAGGAAATCAATGTGATTGACTAAATTATATAAATGTACTAAATAAATTATAGCTCAATAAACACAATATGGCATTAGTTATGATGCACATCAACTACACTACAAGGAAAAGTCAATTTTGACATTAGAATATTATAAACCAGCTTTATAACTATAGTCTAAATCTACATTTCTGGTTTCTTTAACATAATAAATAAAATTCTCAGAAAAATAGTATCTAGTATTTCTAGTATTTAAAAACTTACTTGATTTTAGCAATGCAGCAAGAGTGTCTAAAGCAACCCTGTCAACACAACAAGAAAACACAAACAACAACAAAACTAGTAAAATTAATCTACAATAGTAAATTCATACAATCTTTTTCAATAAGTCATTATTCTATTATCTATTCCAAAGTTTATTCTTAAGTTAATTACACTTGGTATTTCTCTGTATGCATCTCTCTTCAGCTTAAAATTGGATATGAAAAAGACTGAAATATCAATAGACGTGAACAAAAAAATATTTTGAGAGAGAAAAATAAGGAAATTAACAATGTCTAAGTTTTTGTCAGAAGTTAGATAAATGGACTCATTCATCAGCCTCTGTATCTGACCTCAGGGTTAACAAAGGAAACCACACTATTAAGAATCATATGCCCTGAATTGCAAAGAAATTAAACAAATTTTAACACGAGTTCATAACTACAAAATTCTATAGATATTGTAACTTTCTGACTTCAAAGTATTTCCATTCTATCAAGCTATATCTCCTCCTATTTAAGGCCATAACAAAGGTAAAATATTTTAGAACTTGAAGGCTGGGGAGAAGTATGACCCATTAACGTTTTTCAGCTATGATGCACCAAGATGAATAAGAAGCCTAACTAGTATCTCAAAAACTCTTACAGTCCCTTAGAAGACAAAGAAATCACCCCCAAAATGGAAAGTATTTAAATTGTATTTGAACATAAATAGTCACACATAGTGAAATCAACTGCCATTAATCAGCTGTAAAAGATACACACAGTATCACCATGGAAAACCTGTAATTCAAATAATTTATTTTTAATCAGTTACTGAAGAAATGGCACCTAATTTCAATAATTTTTAAAATGTAAGGCACATACTATGGTACCTCTTGGTAATACATCAACAATTACAATTAATTTGCATGAAAATTGTGTATATTATGAAGCAATTATTTCACTCACCATTAAGCATTTGTTGAATGCCTACTTGATAACCACAGTAGCAAGTTCTTCATGGGTATAAAATTAGAAAACAAACTTATCTCTTCCACAGATAATTTTACAATCTACATAATGTAATAAAAGAGTATACCTATGAAAAAACTGCTCAAGAAATTAAAAACAAAAATGAGGTAATAAAGTAAAAGTTGCATACAGCAGCAGTAAAAGAGAAGTAGCATGACTAGCTGTAGGTAAAGAAGAGCATAACAGATTACAAGACTTAAGATGGGTAAGCAAAGTTCATAGCAAAATCTGAAACAAAAATCCAAGATGAGGCACAGGGTAAGTGCTCAACAAATGCCCAGTAAGAGGAAGTTCTTAATAGCTACACTTTTGTTTTTTGACAAAAATAAAGCAACCATGTAAATCTTCATAATAACATTTGTAAAATAATAAAGTATTTTTAATATTATAAATTCATACCTGTAACTTCCTCAAAACAATATGAAGTGTTGGTGAGTTAAAACTAAACAAACATTATAAAATTTTGTATTAAATTTTCATTGCATTGAATTATCAGTAAGAAACTTTCCATACTTTTACACTTAAGCAATAAAATGTACTGGAGAATATAAAACTATCAAAATAATGATGGCTTCTCGATTGGTCAAAATTAAACACAAAACTAAATGAAATTCCATATGAGACTGTGATTTATAAAAACTAAAATGGAACAGAAAACTACTTCAGCAAGACCTGACAAATGCCAGACACTGTTACAGGTGCTTTATATATGTGTTTTCAATTTTGTTCCACAGAACTGAAATATAACATGCTAGAGCCACATAAAATCTCAATGCAACAGAATGAATAATATAATTCTCCTGTTGAGAAAGGAAATTATGAAATTAGAAATGTCAAGTCTCCCTCTGAGAAGGCTATCTGAACTTTCACTTCCAGACAAGATGGGAGTAACAGAAACTGGATATACCCTCTCATTTAATATAATTTTTTTAAATGGACAAAATAGGACTGTTTAAGATACTGAATATCAGTCAATGAAAGACAGAGATCCACAGAAATGGTAAAAATGAGATGGGCCCTGCAATTGCTCCAGCATACTACACTTTGAGAAAGCAACCAAGCCACAGCAGAGGGAAATCAAACCTAGTAGAGTCTAGCAGATCCCCAAGTTGAGCACACAAACTCCCTGACTGAGGACATGGAGAGTCCAGGGAGACCAAGTCAGTTAGAGTTCACAGCACAGAATACCAGAAAATGAAAGCTGTACAGAAAGAACGGCTCAGGGATTTTCAGAGAGTTGTGTTTGAATATTCAGCAAAGTAGTGATCAGCACATGTGTGTGAAGTAACTACCAAGGCCGGGAAAAGCCATCCAAAAGGACTGAAGAAGCACATCTAGTATTCACACAGGGCTGAGAAGAGTGCCTGTTCCCACCAATCACACCAGAAATCCTCATAATTCATGGGGTAGAGTGCTCAGAAGGATTCTGCCTCCGTAGTAGGGAATAATCAGTCCTAAACAGTGCTCTGATCCCATCAAATAAATCTGAAAAGACATTTACAGATGAGACTAATTCCGACAAACTTAACCACAACCCAGAACAAACCTCAAGAATATTTACAGAAATATAAAAATATCCAGCACTCAACAAGGTGAAATTCATAATGACTGGCACTCAATCAAAAATTATCAGGCATGCAAAAAGCAGGGAAAAAAGACCCATAATGATGAAAAAATAAAAAAACAATTTAAACAGATGTAGACCTCACATAAACATTAGAAAACATTAAAATACTTATAATAGTACTCCATGTGTTCAAGTAGAGAAAAGATTTAACATATTACAGAAACACAGTTTTTTTTGAAAAGCTACAATTGATCCAGCCATTTCACTCTAGATATCTACTCAGCAGAAATAAAAAATATATGGCCATAAAAAGTCTGTGAATGTTTATATAGCCAAATAAACATTCACAATGTTTATATATCCAAATAAACATTCACAGCAGCTTTATTTGTAACAGCCAAAAACTAAAAACAATCCAAATGTCCATTAATAGGTGAATGGATAAACAAATTACAATACAGCCATATAATTGTGACTATTACTCAGCAATTAAAAGAATAAACTTTTGATACTTGCAACATAAGTGAATTTACAATCATGATACATGGAAGAAGCTAGATCCAACCCCTGACAAAACAAGATTACACACACTATGATTCCATTTATATAAAATTCCTGAACATGTAACCAAATCTACAGTAGTAGGAGGCATAGCCATGACAGGGCAAATGGGAGAGGCAAGGGAAGAATTACCAAGTGCACAATAAAGCCTCTGGGGGTGACAGAGATGTTAGCTTCATGTGATGATGGTTTCATAGGTTTAGCCATATATCAAGGACCACATTATGATTTTCATGGGCTCTAGACACTTCTTTGCCTTCATGGGCCCCTCCCTCCAAAAAGTATTTAAAATTCATACAGCATTTTACAACTGTGTTGGTGTTGGTATAAAGATGAATGCACTAATATCATAGATTTTAACATTTTCTTCAGCCTAAAAGTTGATTTTTATATGATTTTTAAAGAAATTAAAACATTTTTATGGGACCCTAGAAGTATTGTGGGTCCTTGGCAATGTGCCTACCAAGCCCAAAGGCTTTTAGCCCAGCCTATGTCCATTTTCGTCAAATGGAACACTTTGGATATATACAACTTATCATGTAAAATACATCTCAGAAATGCATTTCAAAAAACAGAAGTCAATCTAATATAAGAGAAACTAAGTAAACCCTACTTCCTGTGGTTACTCTGTTTAATTTCCACAGGTTATAAATCCCTTCTACTTAAAAAGTGATTAAAAAGCTGAGACAAAATATTTACTCCCCAAGGCGCTAAACAATCTGCTAATTAATCATGTTAGGAAGGTCTCAAGACTCACTGCATTACATGTATTATCTACAGTAAGTAGCAGATTCCACTTGCCTTTCAATGTAACGTGTTTCTTACCATTACTAAAGAGGCTTCCTTGTCAACTTTTATTAGAGACTACTATGACCCATCAAAAACATTAACTTCTACATATGTAGACAGAAGTTTTGTGAAAGACTATGCAAACTATGCAAAATTAAGACACAGCTAACATAGAACACAATGAAAGATCACAAACTGTGCTTACTGCTAAGTACATGCAGTTAATCACTGTTATGGGTTGAACTGTGTCCAAAAAGATATGTTGAAGTCCCAACCCCCAATACGTCTAAATACGACCTTATTGGAAAACATGGTCATTGCAGATGTAACTAGTTAGGGCAAGGTCATACTGGAGTAGGTGGGCCCTTACTACAACAGACTGGTGTCATTATATGAAGAGAAAAGACTATGTGAAGACAGACACAAAAGGGGAGAGTGCCATGTGATGATGGAGGCAAAAACCGAAATGCTACGGCTGCAAACCTAGGAACACCAAAGATTGCCAACAAACCCCTAGAAGCTAGGAAGAGCAAGGAAGGATGCTCCCTTACAGGTTTCAGAGGGAGCACAGCCCTGCTGACAAGTTGATTTTGGACTTCTAGCATCTGGAACTATAAAACAATAAATTTCTATTGTTTTAAGTCACCCAGTAACTTTTGGTACTTTTGTTATGACAGTCCTAGAAAACCAACACAATAATTTAGATGTAATCACTTACAATGAACTTATAAGATTTTCCTTTCTAATTATTCAAAATTGTAAAAATCTTAAGAGTACTTTCAGAAACTCTTTCGCCCTACTGGTAGCCGTTTACAACTGTTTAAACTAAATAAAAATTGCTCCTGACAGTTTCTAATCCTAAAATAGAACATGTTTTTTCTGTTGATGTTTATTTTTCAACACTGTCAAGCTGGGATATGAACGCAGTTCTTTCGGATGCCAACACCCATTGTCTTTGTTTCATATTTCCAGTAGATTAAAAGATACAGTAAAGTATGGTGCAACGTCCTCTGTACATAACTCTTAAATAACATTTAGTAAAAATGTACAGATGACTTTACACCAAACTTGGTAACTTGGTTATAATAAAGTACATCTTAAGTAGGAGATCATGGTCATTACATAAAAAATAAATAATAAAAAAATACATTACATAAAAAATAAATTATTTTTAGAATTTCACCACAAAGAAATTTCTGAAATTCTACAACACTTATAAGCCAGAGTGAATTTATGTTACAAAAGAATTTTAAAATATTAGATGTATTGAAATGCATAGTTTGTATTACGTTAATTAAAATTTCTCAGTATAAATAATTTGTATTTCCTCATGTATTTTTCCAATCTTCATATTTCCACACAGAATACTGTAACCAACAATAATTCCAAAAGTAGTCTGTGACTTCTACTTAGGAGATGTGAAGGAAGAAAAGCTTAAGTCCCCAGACACTAATGAAGTTACATCTACTTTAAATTATAAGTCAATCCTTGTAATGACTTCCACAACGGGGAAACTCAAAAAGATACACTTAAAATAACCTCCTGAGCTGCTTCCTTCTAGATTAAGTTTTAAATCTAAAACCTAAAATTAAAAAGCAGAGGAAGCATAACCCTTCAAATATAAATCTTCCTTAATCTTCTTCCCAGTTAACGTGGAGCATTGTTCAAAGGGAGGAAGAAATACAACAGAAAGCTCTAGACGTCTGGGGTTTTTAGTTAATCAGAGGGAAACCCTCAGATTACTAAAAATGATAAGTGATAAAGATATACAAAGTTTGGTCAATGAATGGCTTGTTCTTTTTAAAGTAAAAATAAAGTAAAAGATTAATTTTTCTTCTTAAAGTAGAAATAGAAAAATAATGGATAATTTATCCTTTCTCTGATGTTTTAGATCCATTGATTTCTATAAGGTTCTGGATAAACCCCCTGTGGTATATTATAAAGATCCTTTTGAAATGCTTCATTTCATTTCCCCTGGGAACATTTTATATTAGATTTGGTAACTTGGTTATACTAGAGTATAAAGTACATCTTAAGTAGGAGATCATGGCCATTACATAAAAAATAAATTATAAAATGCCGTACCCATTAAGGGTAGAAACTATTTATAAATGAAAGCATAAAGAATGTACTTTTAATGTTAGCTAGGAATCATTCATACCCACATTACTATCTTGCTTATCTAAACTGTATTACATTAATACAGGCATTATGCTAATTATAGGAATCATTTCATTACAATACAGACAGGAAACTAGGGCATAATAGATTAAGTAACTTACTTGTATCCTAGGGCCAGTAAATGACAGAGCTAATGTGCAAATAAATCCAGGTCTGTCTGCCTGCAGAGCCCACTCTAAATCACCATAAGACACTGATTCTGTGTTACTGATTATGATACAAGTATTTTGTTTGCTTTGTTACATTTCATCAGATACTCTAGGATTATGTATAATTCTGACACAGGTAACTATGTTGTCATCCTACCAAATAATATTTAATAAGTAATTATATGTGCAAGTAAGCTCCCAAAAGATTTTTAAATATTTGGTCCTAATTAAGAAACGGTGAAGACACTAGAAATGTCCTGAACCCTATTTGTTTAAGAGTAAAATTTAATCAAATAGTTTATGTGGACAAGTTCTTCATTACAAAAGATTCACAGCTAATAAACACAGGAAAAAAAATAAGAAAATTAGATGTTATTATTTGCCAATCCCTAATGAAATAACAAATATAGGCAATGTCATGAATGACTGCTAAATCACTAAGTGAAAAGTGGATGGGGACATTTCTAATGGATAAATCACCTAAACTCAATGACCTTAAGTGACACAAAACAAAGTCCCCAGTTCCACCTATGAAATATTTTTGACTAAAAAAAAAATGCCAAAATCTAATCAAGCCACAGTTTTATCAGTTTACAGAAAATGTAAGGAATATACTCATATGTTAAATAACTCCTGGCTACAGTCATTGTAATCCAGAATGTGGAACATTTTAAAAAAGACGTATCACCCAAGTCCTTCAACAAATAAAACAAAACCAAAGAACAGGGAGACTTTTGATTTTAAAAGATTATGAGACATATCAATCAAATACAATGTATAGACTTAATTTAAACCCTTAACAAGAAAGCCAACTGTTTTTTTTTTTAAATAAAAAAGGCATTTCTAAGATATTCAGAAAATATCAGATATTAAGGAATTACCATTCATATTGTGGGGCACAGAAAAGACAACTGTGGTAACACTAAAGAAAAAAAGATCTGTAATTGATAGGGATCATATTAAAGAACTTACAGATCAAACATAATGGCTGATATTTGCTTTAAAATATTCCAGGAAAAAATAAAAACAAAAACGAGATTAAAATGATAGATTTTTTATAGTAAAACTGGGTAACAGGTACATCAGAGTTCATTATACTATTCTCTCTACCTTTGTCTAGGTATGGAAATGTCCTAAATATAATGAGCAATAATGTATGTATTTTGTTTGGATTCTTATTTAAACAAACCAACTAAAAATGGGCTATTTTGAGACAACTGGAGAAAACCAAACACAGACTAGATTTTAGATTATATTAAGAACGTAACAAGAGGATGGGGTGGGAGGATGACTTGAGCCTAAGAATTTGAGGCTGCAGTGAGCCATGATCGTGCCACAGTACGACAGCCCGGGCAACAGAGTGAGACTCCAACTCAAAAAAAAAAAAAGAAATTAATAATTTTGTTGGCTATGATTGTAGTATTCTGGCTATTTTTTAAGTCCTTATTTAGTAGAATTATATACTGAGTTATTTAGAAAATAAATGATAATATTCAAAGAAAATAATCCTAGAGAAAATGGGATCTGCTTACAGAAATACATACACATTTACATATATATATGAATTATACATATATATATATATATATATATATATATATATATATGAATGAAAAACACATCAGAGATTTCTTGAAAGTACCTCAGGAAAAACAAACAAACAAAAGTGTAGAGTGGAAATAAATAAACAAAAATGGTGGAATGTTCAGAATTGTTAAACACAATAAGTAATTAATATAATTCAATCTTATTCGTTTAACATAAACTCTATTTTATGTATGTTTTAAAAATTTCACACAAAAAAATTTTTAAAGAATGACCTCTAAAATGGTTTAAGACCAAATAACAAGACATGGCTTTCATTTTCTGAGGCTGAAAGGCCTAGGAATGAATAAAAATACACACATACACACATATGTGTATATATATATATATATACACACACACATACATCTAAGGATGAGGGAAAAAGAATGATGTGATTTTGACAAAATAGAATTATATCAATTTAAGATTGTTCAGGTACTCATAAGAAGGAAGGCGCCATTACAAGATTGTAAAATTGGGTGGGGAATATAGTAGGCACTCAATAAATGTTTCTGAATAAATACGCTATAGATAATCTTTTTTTCTTTTACAGTATCTAGAAATGTTCACTCTAAGTTACTATAAACATTATATTCAATGAATTTAACACTGTCTAATTTTGATATATTTGTGAAGATTAAATTTTATACTAAAGAAAATCTTTATCATGATAAAATCATTATTTAAGAAGAAATCAAATAACCCTGAATATAATTTAATTCAACCTGCTCTTTGTACATTTCAAGATAATGAGGCCCAGAGTAACAAAGGCTATATCTATGTTCATATTCAAAACATTTACTCACTTTATAAGACTGGAATTCTTCTTACTAAATGGTCCAATGATTTTAAACATCAGTTCCACAACTCCATTTTTCCCTAAGGATACTGAATTCACCGCTAAGAGGGAGAGAAAAAGATGCGAAATTATTTTTAATTCTCAACAAATATTACTAAATATATTATAGAACCAGGCACAGAGGCATGTGCCTGTAGTCCCAGCTGCTTGGGAGGCTGAAGTGGGAGAATCACTTGAGGCCAGGAGTTTAAGGCCAACCTGGGATGTATAGCAAGACCCTGTCTCTAAAAGAAAGTTGTTTAATAAAAAATGTTTTAATTATAGATAAGCCGTTTGCTACACTACTATTGGTTAATCCAATAAAATGCCACTAAAAATGTAGCTCCTAATGTTTTGTAGGATGATCTTAATTTTCTCTGTATCTGTTTATTACTCCATTATCCCTTCTAATTTCACGTCTATACTATATTCCTTTTACCTTGATTGGAGGTATTTGGTGGTTTAGCTTTTTTATTTTGACATTTGGGAGTCTTTGTTGCTTTGTTGCTTTTGAAACAGGGTCTTGTTGTGCTGCCTAAGCTGGAGTGCAGTGGTGCAGTCATGGCTCACTGGAGCCTCAACCTCCTGGGCTCAAGAGATCCTCCAGTCTTAGTCTCCTGAGTAGCTGAGGCTGCAGGCACACATCACCAGAACCACCCAATTTTTTCCATTTTTTATAGAAATGGCATCTCACTACATTGCCCAGAGTGGCTGCAAACTCCTGGCCTCAAGTGGTCCTTTGGCCTAGCCTCCAAAGTGCTGGGATTACAGGCATGTGCCACTGTACCAGCCTATTTTTAACCCAATACAGTTTTATTTTTTAAATCACCTGCTTTTCTATTTTCTAATGCATATTTTTCATTTCCCCTTTACTATTTCATTTCCTGACTTTCCTGGTGTGCACTTCTCTATTCTTAACTTCTTTGGTTAGATATCTAATTGATTCATTTCCTTATGTTCTTTTTAATTACATGTTATTTAAGTGTTCTAAGCTGTTTTCCTCAGAGCACACCTTTAGCCATATTTTCAAGGTATTGATATGTAACACAGAGACATATGCATAAACTTACACATGTTTACATATTACATATATGTATATATACAATATACGCACCTATCTAGTACCCTATAGTTATTTTGCAATGATATTCTGCAATAACATATATTCTGCAATTCAATCTTAGGTTCTTTCATTAACCACTTCAATTCTACAATCAGAGAATAGAAAGAAAATCCATACCTCATGGTGTGGATTCTCATATAGTGAGAGTATGTGTTTTGGAGATATTTTATCTGAGTCTGTCTCTCTGTGATCCCTCTTCTCTCTAGCTTTCTTAGAGGCTCCCATACTAGTTATTTTCAGTTCTGCTACTTCCCCATTGATTGCTGAAGGGAATTAGCTCCAGGTGACTACGCTACCACATCCCTTCCTTCTTGGCTTTCCTCTCATCTGTGAAAGTCCAAACAGGCACAGGAGTTTTTCCAGCTTCCAATATCCTCAAACTCCTCCACATCTTTTCCACAGGCTGCCTACCCATCCTCCTCACTCTTATCCTTTATAAACTGAGGAAATTAGTAAAAATGTTGAAGGTTTCATCAACTTACCTTCTTACCCCATATCACTTTTGTTGTGGTTGAAGTGAAGAGTTAAAATGAGCCATATTAAATCTTCTATTTCCTTTTTCACAAATTTCAGAAGGTTACAGAAGTAGGATACTTTAAAATTCTCATTTTGGGTAACTTTACAACACTGGGTTAACTAAAAGCCACACAAATACTCACAGTTGGCAGAATATACTCGTAGAAGCTGAAGGCAAGGTAGAACCAAGTGATGATTCTGCAAATTCTGCTTGACCAAATTCAGGGTTATATTCAGAGCCCCATTAATTCTAGCTTTTACTCCAAATTTTTTATCTGTTTTAAAAAAAAAGACAATTTATTCACATGTAACTTTTTTTTTTTGAGACAGAGCCTTGCTCTGTCATCCAGGCTGGAGTGCAGTGGCACCATCTCAGCTGACTGCAACTTCCACCTCCCATGTGCATTTTAAATAAATAGCTCAAGCGATTCTCCTGCCTCTGCCTCCCTTGTGCATTTTAAATAAATAGCTGGGATTACAGGCACCTGCCATCATGCCTGTTTAATTTTTGGATTTTTATTAGAGACAGGCTTTCGCCATGTTGGCCAGGCTGCTCTCAAACTCCTGATCTCAAGTGATCCACCCACCTCAGCCTCCCAAAGTGCTGAGATTACAAGTGTGAGCCACCGTGCCTGGCCCACATGTAAGTTTTGAATGAAACAATCATATTATAAATCAGTGATATAAATTTTAAATTTATATTATGAATTACTATTTGGAAGTATAAAGTTGGTCTGAAAAGAATAAAATTATAATCCTTTTTCGTATGGTTTTTAAAATAAAATATCTTTTTATTTTATTTTTAAAACATTACTTGAAAGAATGTACTAAGAAACAGGGGGATAGGGCAGGAGGATGAAGGCCATAGTAGCCCAACACTAAGACCGTCATTTTAAAAAAACTGACCTACTCCACTGCAAGTTCAACACACTTCCCAGGAACACCATCACAGAGTTAAGAGGAATAAAATCTAAATGTCCATTACAATAGTACTTACTTAATACGAACCATATTCTTTTCTGACTTGCAAAAAAATTAATTTTAAAAATGAACAAGCTTATGTAGAAAATAATCTGGCAAATATTACCAAATAAATTTCTAAAGGGAAATAATTTTTAACATAGGAAAGAAAAGATGTTCTTGATTTTTATCCCCATAGATTAAAAAAGTTAAAAAAAAAATTTTAAATAAGAACTTAAGAATGTTAAGATTTACAGTAGACATTGGAGATACAAAAGGTGGCAGGGTGGGTTGGGGGTAAAGGCTGAAAAATTACCTGTTAGCTACAATATTCACTACTCAGTTTATGGGTACATTAAATGTCCAGACTTCACCACTATACAATACATGCCTGTAAGAAATCTGCACTTGTACTCCTTTACTACCTAAAAATTAAAATGAATTTTAAAAAAGATTTGAAGTAAATAGGACAGGCAAACAGAGAAAAGAATTCAATATTCCTGAGGGAAAATTATTTTGCCTCACTAGAAAAATAAAAAGGATAGAAAACCACTGAAGAAATTACCATATAATGTCCTTGAATGACATAAAAATGGGAAACTAGGACAAACCATAAAGGAAATAGCCCAAATTTAAAAGAATATATAAAACGAAATAAAGATGAACTAAAACTTAAAAGGTATATTAAAGAACAAGAAATATTTTAAAAATCAATATCTTAATTTCATGAAAAGTAGAAAACTTATAAATTTTTCAGCCTTCACCTCCCCACCCACCCTGCCACCTTTTATATCTCCAATGTCTACTATAAATCTTAACTAATTAGAAGAGGAAGCATAACAATATTCATCAATAAATAAGGGGGGTTTTTCAAAAACTAATTTTCTGCCAAATTATGATTTTCTTATTTTTTCATTTTCATTTTCCACAAAAATCTCAAAAGAAAGTCTTTAAATCTTAAATACAAGATCTAAAAAAAAATAAGAGACAGTTAACATATTCCTTAAATAAATCGAATACATGCTTAAGTCTTAAGGCTCCTAACATACTCGGTAAATTAAGAGTTCCTTTCTCTAAAACAACACCTATAGAAACTACTAGTTAATTACTTATTCAATACATAAAGACATGCGAGACATATATACATTAATAAACACACAAACTACGTACACATACATCCTCATTTTTTCCAATATGCATTTTAGACAAATACTCAAAGTTTAAAAGTCATATGTATGCCACAGGCAAAGGCAAAATTCTTAAAACACAATTCTAACAACTTAGGGAACTACTTTAATCTTTGTGCAAGTAGACAACTGTAAACTGAACTTGAGTTCTAGTCAAAGGATGCCTTCCTTAGTTAACCTAACCTCAATCAGTTTCTTCCTTTATTCTATATCCTATTTTCCTCAATTTGCATTTTTTAATATTTTATGTCTTACTGTTGTAACTAGTCTCATATTTCTTCTATTTTTGTCTTAACTAAGATTGTGAGTTTCCTGAGCATTCATGCTATGCAACACAAATATCACTATTAAAGAAAGCAATGACATATTTTACCTCCATGTTCTTTAAAATATTCCCATCCATACTTCTTCCTTCTAGCCTCAACAATATCCATATTGCATGTATGCTTTACAAACACACTTGAGCGGCATACACATACCCCAAGACAACTTGTAACCCAAAATTTTTCTTTTTTCTACCACATGCAATAGAATTCCTCATAAATTTTGGATCCTCAGTTCTTGCAGGTCACTAATTGACTATTAAAAAAAAAAGCATTTCATTTCTAAGTCTAAGAAAAAGGTATCCCATTTTAAATTTTAAAAATTAAGCACTCTCCAGAAGAAAACATTAGAGAAATGCTTCCAGACATTCGTCTGGGCAAAAATTTATTTAGTAAGACCTTGAAAGCATAGGTAACCAAAGCAAACATTGACAAATGTGATAATATCAAACTAAAAAGCTTCAGAACAGCAAAGGAAACAATCAACAAAGTGAAGAGATAACCTACAGAATGGAAGAAAATACAGACTATTCACCTGACAAGAGATTAATCACCAGAATATACAAGGAATTCAAATTAATCAACAGCCAAAAAAGAAAAAAAATAAATGGGCAAAAGATCTGAATATTCTCAAAAGAAAACATATAACTGGGTAATGAGTATAGATAAAAATGCTCAACATTACTAATCATTAGGCAAATGCAAATCAAAACTATAATGAGATATCATCTCATCCTAGTTAAAACAGCTGTTATCAAGAAGACAGAAAATAACAAATGCTGGTGAGGATGAGGGGCAAGGGGAACACTCATACACTGTTTGCAGGAAACTAAATTAGTACAGCCACTATGGAAAACAGTATGGGGGTTCCCCAAAAAACTAAAAATAGAATTACCAGATGATCTAGCAATCCTACTGCTGGGTATATATCCAAACAAAAGGAAATCAGTATACTGAAGAATATCTACATTCCCATGTTTACTGCAGCACTATTCACAACAGCCAAGATATGGAATCAACCTAGGTGTCCACCAATGAATGAATGTATAAAGAAAATGTGGTTTATTTACACAATAGAATATTATTCAACCATAAAAAATAATGAAATCCTGTCATTTGCAGTAACATGGATGGAACTGGAGGACATTATGTAAAATGAATTAAGACAGGCAGAGAAAGATAAATATCAATGTTCTCTTTCATATGTGGAAGCTAAAACAATTTATCTCACAAAGGCAGTGAATAGAATAGTGGTTTTGAGAGTCTGGCAAAGGTAATGGTGAGCAGGAGATGAAGAGGTGTTTGTTAATGGATACAAAAATTCATTTCAATAGAAGGAATAACATTTAGTGTTTGGTAATATAAGAGGGCAATAACAGCTTACAATAATTTATTATATATTTCAAAGTAGCTGTAAGAGAAGACTTGGAATGATCCCAACACAAAGAAGTAATGAGTGTTTGAGGTGATGGATACCCTATGTACCCAGATTTGATCATTACACATTATACATTTGTATCAAAATATCACAAGTACCCCTATAAACATGTATAATTATTATGTATCCATAGAAATTTAAAATAAATAACATTTTTAAAAACTGAGTAGTTACAAGGTGAGAGAACCAATGTTACAAAATTAATTCTAGATTCTACACTCATAAAAATGAAATCCCTTACCTTTTGGTCCAATCTTTGCAAGAATAGAATGAATCTGTACCATTAACTCTTCATGTGGGGAAGATTCTTTGCTGGCATTCATAAGTAACTGCAACAATATTTGTGAACCACCTTTGGTGACTAAGAAACTCACTCTTCGACCTCCACCTATAAATAAAAAAAAAAATTTAAACAACAAATCCTCCCATATTAGGTATCACAACTTGTTAGCATTCAAGAAATGGTTAAAAGTGATGACTTCCAAAATCTAACAAATATGGCCAGCCACAGTGGCTCAGGCCTGTAATAACAGCACTTAGGGAGGATGAGGCAGGCAGGTCCACCTGAGGGCAGGAGTTCAAGACCAGCCTGGCCAACATGGTGAAACCCCGTCTCTACTAAAAATACAAAAGTTAGCCAGGTGTGGTGGCACACCTGTAATCCCAGCTACTTGGGAGCTTCAAGCAGGAGAATCTCCTGAATCAAGGAGGCGGAAGTGGCAGTGAGCAGAGATCGCACCACTGCACTCCAGCCTGGGCTACAAGAGCAAAATTCCATCTCAATCAATCAATCAATCAATAAAATCAAACAAATACCATCAATATATTTTGTTTAATCTCATTTATTTAATTAGAAAATAGCACACAAAGGGTAAACACAAATCATGCTGAAATTCTAGGTTCAAGGCTGTGAAATACATGGCTATGGGGTAGTCTGAGGATACTTGAAAAGATAACAAAAACAAAACAACAACAACAAAGTATAACATTTCAGTTTCTAAATTCCAATACTCAGAATAGCCTCTATAAGAGTATTAGAAAATTCCAAATAAAGTGAATATGATACATTATTGATCACTGTTTAGAAACAGAAATTAGACCAAAGAAACAAAAACTTACCAGCTGATACCAGCTCAACAAGAATGCTTAAGATATTAAGTGTAGTTTGAAGATCTTTAGTGTTCTGAAATAAATAGTTTATTTTATTAAAACATTGTAAACTTTTGATTCCCAAACTTTTGTATCCTTTGGGAACTACCCATATTTTATAAATGACCGTCCCAATTTCTCTAGGAACAAATGTATACAGGTTTTCACTATTCTCTTATCATTTCAGTTTCTGTTTCCTTCTGCCTTTAAGAATTTTTATAAATCATTTTGAGTTATTACTTGCTTAATATCAACATTATTACAAGAATCAATTTGTCATTTGAATTCCTCATTTTTCTACCAAATAGATAATAAATGAATCAAAATGTAAACAGCACTACAATATATGTCTGGTGACTACTCAATCACCTAGCTGCCCTCTCAGAAGGCAATCATATTATCAATTTCTTGTGCATCCTGCCAAAGATAATATGCACACATAAAAGAAATCCATGTAAACATACATGTGCATACAGATTTATTTCTCCAAATGGTATTGCCCTATAGGTACTATTTTGCATGTTGACATTTTACACATCAATAGATAAAGAGCTTCTTTATTCTTTTTGGGGGCTATAGGATATATTCCATTATATGGCTATATCATCGTTTATGTAACCAGTCACCTACCCATGAGATATTTAGGTTGCTTTTAATATCTTGCTTTTAAAAGTTTCAAATTTAACTAAGTATATATATTTACATGTAGTAAAGTACATCTGTATAAGTAAGGTAAATTCCTATAATTTCAAGGTCAAACAATATAGGCCTTTATTTTAATAGACATTACCAAGTTACTCTCTATGAAATAATTTACACTCCCATCAGCAAATGCAGAAGAGTTAACTATTTCTCCAAGTTTGGACAACCGATCTAATAAGTGAAAATGCTTAAACAATGTACTTCAGTTTTAGTCATCTTATTAAGAGTAATGCTCAATCTCAAGTGACATCTGTGTTTCTTTTTCTGAGAACTGCCCATAGCTTTTACATGGTTTTTGAGGTTATTTTTTTTCTTCCTAACTGAAGAAGTTCTTCACATGTCAAATAAATTACATAAGCCAAAATACTTTTCCTCAGTTTTCCAAGTATCCATGGTGTTTTTTTCCACATCCTTTTGTTAATATAGTTGACTCTATCAATCTTCTATAGTTTCTATTTTCTCATACTTAACAAGTCTTCTTTGTTATAAGATTATTTTTAAATTTCTCTTTCTCTAGTATTAAAATTTCATTTTCCATGCTTAAATCTTTGCTTCGTACGGAATTTATTCGGGTGTGGGATGCAGGAAGTCAGGATTCAATGTTACACTTTTCCAGATAGCTTCCAATCACTCTATTTCTCACCGATCTGAAATGCTACTTTTATTAAACAGTACTAAATTCCCATATGCATTTTATTTTTGGATTTTCTATTCTGTTATATTATAGCAGTAGTCTATCTTCTACTCATGCATAATTTCCAAACTATTTTAATTACTGAAGATTTCTAATGTTCTTTGATATTTAGTGGGGATAGTCCCTTCTCATGTAACTTCTTTCTCAGAAATGTGCTTTATATTTTGCTGATTATGTCTCCCCATTTGGACTTTAAAAACAAAACTGTTGGTAACTTTTATTGAGACTCTAAAGTAACAGATCAATCTAGGGAGAAACGACATCTTAATGATGCTGACTTCCTATTGAAGAACATGAACTCATTTCTTGTTCTTAACATTGCAACTGAACAAAATACAGAATTCTGATTCTGAATACAACCTGTTAGTCCACCCAAAACTTTTACACTGGCATAAAAATTCAATTATCATCAATATAATATAGTTAACCAATATGTGTAGTAAAATCACAAATGTATATCAGCTAAAACAATAAATGATCATCTTCAATCATTTATTTTAAGCTGAAGATTTATTTCCAGCTAATGCTTTATTTTCTATTACCAACTAGAATGGCATGTTAGGATTATAATTTACAGTTATCATTATAATCATGTAAGAGAAATATACTTCAATAGTCACCCAATACATATTAGAATATTTATACCACCACTCCAAATAGTATTTTAAAAACACAAAACGAATTTCCATTCACTGGCCTCATCTCCAAAATAAAAATTGTTACATGTATACATACATACACACATGTGTGTATATATACATGTATGTGTATGTGTGTCTGTGTGTATTTATACACACACATAGGCTTTTTCTTCTTCAGTATTGCTTGGTATTAGTTACATAATAAAAGCATGTCACTGACTTACCTCTAATGTTGACAGCAGAATTTCCATTCCTGTAGAACCTTTGGCTGTCATTTCTCTCCTTGTTTTTTCTGAAAAGTAGAAAACGATTTTTTTCTAAAGCATAAATGTTTAAAAGTATGCATAGTTTTGATGCATTTGGCTAATATGGATTCAACTACTCTCCACTGGTCCAGTAAACACTCTTAATTTGGTTCGTAGATGTTCTTCCCTCTCATGTTGCTAATTCAACCCTATGAGGACTTTGAGATTTCAGTTAACATGACCTTCTTCGCATTTCATCACATACGTCATGAACTAGGTGATTCCCTATTCATCCATTTAAAATCTGAAAATCAATAATATAGTACAGGTGCCAGAACTGGGGGTAAGGTAGGAGTCTTACCTCATCTTCACGAGTAGAACTAGAAAACTATTCATCAAAATGAGTGAAAACAAAAACCTACTACCATGTTCCAATGTTTTCATTATATTAATACTATTTTAAAATTCTGTATCACACAAAAATAATCAAAACAAAAGAAAAGCTACTTCTGAAACAATCTGGAGACCAGATCACCCAAATGATCCTTTTCCTCTCCCTAGGATCAGTCAAAAAAAAAATAGCATAAATTATTTCTATTAGGTGAAGGTTTCTAGAGTTTCTTCACAATTCTTCTCCTTTGATTGATTAACAGGAGAAGAAAAGTACATCCTAGGCCAACATTTAGAAAAAGAACTAATATTTACTATTCCATGTGCTTTACCTGTATTATCTCATTTATAACTCACTTTAACCCTCTGGGGGGAAAGCCTACTCTTTTCCTGGATCTAAAAATTTAAGTTCAGAAAGGAGAACAAGTTGCTGAGCAAATAAGTGAAAAGACCAGATGATCCACGTGTTTCTGAACTCAAAACTTACAGTCTTCCAGCATTTAATGTACTTCTACAAGTGTCACGGGAATCATTCTTTTAGCAGGTCAAACCTGAATGCTAATGCCAGAAATTCTTTTAATGACACTGCCATTTATTTCACATTTTGAGATTAAAAAAATAGAATACAAGCCACTCTCAATACAGTACATATTCCACAATGAAATTCAAATGACTGATACCAAAGTCTATGTTCCATGTGGAGATAGTCAAGGGAATTTAAGAGCAGAACAATAAGCAGTGAGGCCTGACTAAAGGAAAATATCAACACAGATGGGAAAAAAACAAACTCAGGCTAAGCCTTTAGAACATCATGCTTTTGCTCTAAGCAAACCCTGTTCAACTTCATGAGTCTGACATCACTTGAAAATTAAGTTACTCTAAATCAGAAGTAAATAAAGAGAGGGAAAAATGTACTACAGAAAGGATATCGTATAATGTTATTTATAACAACTACCTATGACTAGCTACAAAATAAATTTGCTGGAGAGTACATGTCATATTTACCTTAAAACAACAATCTCATGCTATCATGCATCATCTCAGGTTCAGTTAATAGACTTTATTAAACTGACAGAAATCTTGCATATTTCAAAACAGAAACTCCTGTAAGTGATATGAAGACCTAAAACAATGTTCACCAATTCCTTGCTGCCACATTGCTAATGCTTAAAAGAATATAAAATTTACCTAGGAAAAAAAGTCATTAATGATAGTAAAATTAAATTTCTCTTTTTAAAAAAGTATGTCATTCCTTTGACAATGCAACTTATCCTTCACTTTTTCTCCAGCCCTGCTGCTTCCACCAAAAAATATTGAGTTGTAAGATAAAATAAAACATGGTTTCAAATCTCCAATGTACCCTTGATGTAATATTTTAAAGGCCCCTGATTTAATATTAAAGCCAAATTATTTTTCAATATTAATCACTACTAACAAGTCATTACATTTCCACCTCCATGAAAGGGAAAAAACTCTCTTTCTTTGAAGACAGTATAGTGCAGCCTCCCTCTGTTAATGTTCACCACTGTTTTGTTTACACCTTACACTAAATGAAAAATAGGTGTTTAGACTAACAGTTTTCTACTTTATTCCAAATTCTGCCATGACCTTGGGAGACTTCAATGTCAATTTGGAAAATTCATTCAAATACCTAGTTCCATAGTTTCTTGACCTCGTAACAAATCCCTCCCTCTGTGCTCCAACTCATCAACCCTCTGAATGTCCATTCTCAGGACCTCAAACTTCTCTGCCTCTGATATCTTAACCTCTAATCTTCTACTTATGGACCACAACCTCCTAACATTTCTATTCTTCTTTCCTTTATGAAGACTATATAAACCTCACTGTCACCTTTGTTGAAACTTCTTATCCAGTGCAAGGTAGCACTGTTTTCCCACAGTGTCAGTCCCCTCCATATTTAGCTTGGATTCCAAGCACACCCGCACCCACTGACTTTCCCACCACAAACCCTAATACAGAAGTGAATCCCAAAAAGCTGAGTTCCCTACTCCTACATCAGGGTAAAAATAACACCACAAGAATTTCTTCTCCCAATTTAAGACAGTTAGTACCATAAAATTAACGAATTCCAACCTCACTTGGGAACACAAAACTACTCCTTTCACTTACCTTAGTTCACATCCATCACCATCCGCCCCGTCATAGCCCATAGCTATTCCAACATTTATAGTAACCCTCAATCTTTCCTCTCATTCTCTGGACTTCTCAGAACCTACATTTTTCCTCATTGAAATGAAGCCAAGTAATCAGTTAACAAAGGTAACATTTTACTAATAACAACCAAACTCTACATGGTCCTGTACTGAAATCCTTGACAATCTTGCATTCCTTCCCCCAGTAAATGGCAAAGAGAAGCAGAGATGTGGAGGTTGGGAAGAAATGTCCTTTCTTCTATGTTCTGAATTCCATCCTTTCTACTTTTTTTTTTTTTGAGATGGAGTCTTGCTCTATTGCCCAGGCTGGAGTGCAGTGGCGTGATCTCGGCTCACTGCAACCTCCATCTCCCGGGTTCAAGCGATTCTCTTGTCTCAGCCTCCTGAGTAGCTAGGACTACAGGTGTGTGCCACCACACCCAGCTAATTTTTTGTAGTTTTAGTAGAGACGGGTTTTCACCATGTTAGCGAGGATGGTCTCAATCCTCTGACCTCAACTTTCTACCTTCTTATGAATCTTTATCTTCAACGTCTACCAACATATTGGCTGTTCCCCCTCAACCAATAAATACACTTTTTATTATTCCACATACTTACCAAATCTTATTTTACCCTGCCTCCTATTTCCCTCTTTTCTTTCTTTCTCAGTAAGCTCCTCAAACAAGTACTCTATTCATTTGCCATTCACATTATACTACAATCTTCTGTCTAATTCTACCACTTGAAAGTGCTTTTGTTGTGATTAATAATTTATTAATAATCCAATCAAAAATATATTTAATTAACCTTCCTAACACTTAACACTGTTGACTACTGCATCTTCTTTTGGCTTCTTTAAATATAATCCTTCACAGTTCTTATAACGCTATATTCTTTCTTCAACTGCTTCAATTATCTGAATGTTAGATTTATAGATAAGAACTTTAAAGCAGCTATTATAATAAACGACATTAAGGTAAAGAAATTCACAATGAATGAAAAGATGGGAAAACACAGCAGAGAAACAGAAACTACAAAAGCAAAAGAACCAAGTGGACATTTCAGAATAAAAAAATATAACATTTGGAATAAATTACCAGATAGCCTGGAAGAATGCACAGGAAAGAGGCAGTGAAACTGGTAATAGTTAATAATAGAAATTATCCAATCTAAATAACAGAGAATTAAGCTTAAAAGATAAGCTTAATTCAACAACAGCTGAAAAAAACACCAAAAATCTAATATATGTCTAATTATACTTCCACAAGACAAATAGAGAAAATAAGGGAGGAAAAAATGTGAACAACCAAAAATGTCCCAAATTTGACTAAAGATATAAATTTACAGATACAAGAATCTCAGTGAATTCCAAGCAAGATAACTATGAAGAAAATTACAGCCAGTCAAACTTGAAAAGCAAAACAACAACAACAACAACAAATCCTGAAATCAGTTAGAAAAAAAATCACACACAACATTCAGGAAAACAAAGATTCAAATGACAACAGAGTTCTCATTTGAAATTATGGAGGCCATAAAATGGTGGAAACACAATTTTAAGCATACTCCGAAGTGCTAAAAGATGACGATGACAATGAAACTGTCAACCCAGAATTCTATATCCAGTAAAAACATTCTTCAAAAATGGTGAACCAAGTTCACTGTCAGATTAAAAAAAAAAAAAATCTTCTACAGCCAACCTGAACTACTGGAAATGACAAAATTCTCCAGGCTAAAGAGAAATGGCACTAGATCAAACTCACATCATTAGAAATGAATAAAGAGCTTAAGAAACAAAAAATATTTCTGCAAATGTATAAACTACCTTTTTTCTTCTTAATGTACTTAGAACATGCATGATTGGACAAAGCAAAAATAGTCTTAGAATGTATATAAATGTGGATACATTATGACAATTACAGCTGAAGAAAGAAAAAGTTCAAGGTTCTACATTTATATGAAGTAACAATAATTCTAAGCAAACTATGAAACGTTAATGACATTTAGTACAATCTTCAAAGAAGTGACTTCTTAAAAATGAAAAGAGGTATAACTAAAAAGCCAATAGGTAAATTAAAATGGAATTCTGAAA
Organism: Cacajao melanocephalus; assembly: GCA_963573385.1. Classification (NCBI taxonomy): domain Eukaryota; kingdom Metazoa; phylum Chordata; class Mammalia; order Primates; family Pitheciidae; genus Cacajao; species Cacajao melanocephalus. Next base: position 95,259 of record CAUYLG010050863.1, on the reverse strand, counting down.
AATGTTCAAATAATCCAAAATAGGGTAGGACAGGAAAAAAAGGAATAAAAAACATAAAGGACAAACAGAAAATAAAATTGTAGACCTAAAACCAATCAACAACTACATTAAATGTTAACAGACCAAATGCTCAAATTAAATGCTCAGACTGTCAAACTGGATAAGTGTTTAAAAAAAAAATCCAACTATATGCTGTCTACAGAAATCATACTTTGGATTCAATGACACAAAAAGGTTAGTAGTATAAGAATGAAAAAAACTATACCATGCAAACAACAACCATAAGAAAGCTTGAAGGGTTATACTAATATCAGACAAAATAAACTTCAGACAAAACTGCCAGACATAAAGAGAAACTTTCCGTAATGATAATGGGATAAATTATCAGGAAGACATAAAAATCATGAATGTGAATGCACTTGATTATCTTCACAAGACCCTCTTATAGCCCTATCTAAATGTGCACAGTTCCCATGACACAAACCTCAGCTTTCTCACTCTACAACTCCTGAGAAAATTTAATTCCACCCCTGTTACTTTAACTACCAATCTGCTGGCTCTTAATCCTGCTCTTCTTTGAGAATTTTTTTTAAAGCATAAGATTGTATAAGCAAGCCAGGTATGGTGGCTCACACCTGTAATCCCAGCACTTTGGGAGGCCGAGGCAGGTGACACACCTGAGGTCAGGAGTTTGAAACCAGCCTGGCCAACATGGCGAAACCCTGTCTCTACTAAAAAATACAAAAATTAGCTGGGTGCTGTGGCAGGCACCTGTAATTCCAGCTACGCAGGAGGCTGAGGCAGGAGAATTGCTTGAACTCGTGAGGCAGAGGTTTCCATGAGCTGAGATTGCGCCACTGCACTCCAGTCTGGGAGACAAAGCAAGACTCCATCTCAAAAAAAAAAAGATTGTGTAAGCAATAATTATAACATTGTATTGTATTCTAATATGTATAAACATAACATGTAAATCAGTAACAGCATAAGGAGTGAGAAGAAAATGAAGCTATATGGGAAGTTTTAATATTGACTGGAATTAAGTATACTGCAGTACACTGTAATAAGATGCACATTTTAATCTCTATAGGAACCACTAAGAATTAAAACTTCTTAAAGTTAAAAAATCAGTAGATAACACAAAAGCAGTGAAAGAATGAGAAGGAAAATGTAAAAGACATGAAACAAAGAAAACAAATAGCAAAATGACAGATGTAAATCCAATCATATTAATAAACTCATTAAATTGGAAGCACTAAAACACTCAGACTAGATAAGAAGCAAGACCCAACAATATGTTATCTTCAAGAAACACACTTAGATTCAAAGGTACAAACAGGTTCAAAGTAAAAGAAATGAAAAAAGTTATGATACGCAATGAGTAATCATTAGGCAGCTAGAGGGGCAATATTGTCATCAGACAAAATGAACTTTAAGTCAAGAACTATTATGAGACAAAAAGCAGTATTTCACAATGATGAAAGAGTCAAGCTATCAGGAAAATGAAACAATTATAAATGTACACACAGCTAACAACAGGGCCTCAAAATACATGAACCAAAACCTGCCAAAATTAAAAAGATAAATTTTAATGATAATAAAGATTTCAATACCCAACTCTTAATAATTAACAGAGACTCTGGATAGAAAATCAACAGTGTATAGGAGATCTGAACAACACTATCAACTAACCTGACGTAATTGATATGTATAGAACATTTCAGCCAACAACAGCCAAATATACATTCTTTTCATGTACACATGGAACATTTTTCAGGATAAACCATAAACTAAGTCATAAAACAAGTCTCAAGAAATTCCAAGGATTGAAATCATTCAAAGTATATTCTCCAGCCACAACAGAAATTAGAAATCAACAGAAGGAAATTTAGGAAATCCTGAAATATTGAGAAATTAAACAACATACTTCTAAAAAACCTATGGGTCAAAGAAAAAAACCACAAAGAAAATTAGAACATATTGCCAACTGAATTAAAACAAAAATACAACATATCAGAATGTGTAGAATGTAGCTAAAACAATGTTTACAGAGAAATCTACAGCTTTGAATGCCTCCAGTAGAAATAATGGTCTCAAAATAAATAATCTAGGCTCCCACTGTAAGAAAATGGCAGCCAGGCGTGGTGACTCATGCCTGTAATCCCAGTACTTTAGGAGGCCAAGATGGGTGAATCATCTGAGGTCAGGAATTCGAGACCAGCCTGGCCAACATGGTGAAATCCTGTCTCTACTAAAAATACAAAAAATTAGCTGGGTGTGATGGCAAGCACCCTTAATCCCAGCTACTCGGAGTCTGAAGCAGGAGAATCAATTGAACCTGGGAGGCGGAGGTTGCAGTGAGCCAAGATCTCACCATTGCACTCCAGCCTGGGCAACAAGAGTGAAATTCCATCTCCAAATAAAATTAAACTCAAAACAAGCAGAAGGAAGAAAGCAATAAATAAAAGAAGATCAATGAAACAAAACAGAGAAAATCAATTAAACCAGAAGTTAGTTCTTTTAAAAAGATCAACAAAATTAACAAACTTTTTGCTAGGCTAGGGTTTCTTAACCTCAGCACTGTTGACATTTTGGGACAGATAATTCTTTCTTATTGGGGGCTGATCCATATATTATACAATGTTCAGCAACATCTCTGGCTTCTATCTAACAGATTCCAGTAAGCCCCCCTAAAAAAAAATTACAACTAAAAATGTCACCAAACATTGCCAATGTCCCTTGGGGAAAAAGTGGGGCAAACACAATCACTCCTGGTTGAGAACTAATGAGCTGACAGACCATGAAAAAAGAGAGGACACAATCAAAATCAGAAATGAAACACAGAACATCACTCCCTACTCTATAGAAACTAAAAGGATTATAAAGAAAGATTAGCAACGACCACGGGCCAACAAATAAGCCATTTGCATGAAAACAGATAATATAAATGTATGTAGGAAAAAAACTAAGGGGAAATTGAAAGAAATAACAATGTTCACTGTATACACATAGTTAAAGAGAGGAAAATTATGGAAATTTATAAGTTAATTGTGTGAACAAGGTGTGTTGTACGGGTTGGTTTTTTTTATATCATTTAAATATATAAGTAGTATATGCTTGTTACGACAATTTAAAAGTACCTAAAACAAAATTAGGAGATTCCCTTATTCTTCTCCTATCCCATCAATATAGCTACTACTAACAATTAGGTATATATTCTTTCTTTTATTTTTTGGCCTGGTTCATACAAATATAATGGTTTATTTTGCACAAAAATGACACTATACATATTTTATACAAAAATGAGACTATACAGATTTACAGTCATATGAACTAAAGAAACTTACTGAATGTAATATACTAAATTTAAGCCTCTAAGACAGTTCATATATTTCCACATATGAACTGTACGTTTCAACTATAGTTTTTTTTTTCAATGTCTACAATAAACCTTATTGGAACTTAGCCATGCCTGCTTCTTTATGTATCATCTATGGCTGTTCTTGTGCTACAGGGCAGAGACTGTACGGCCCACAAAGCCTAAAATATGTCTATATGGCCTTTCCCAGAAAACACTAGCAATTCCCTGCTCTAGAACAGTAGCTCTCAATTTTGGAACCATCTGGAAAGTTTTAACAGTAAGATTTAACTGGTTTGGGGTGAGCCTGGGTGTGGGAATTACAAGAGTCCCCATCATAAATGATGTATTATTCATAATAGCTACATAATATGGCTATAAATTTCCAGTTTGGCTATATCAAAAATTATTCACACATTCTCTCAATGGTACATATTTAGGTTGTTTCTTGATCTTTTATTTTTATTTATTTATTTTTTTAATTATGGAATGCTTCACGAATCTGCGTGTTATCCTTGTGCAGGAGCCATGCTAATCTTCTCTGTATCGTTCCAATTTTAGTATATGTGCTGCCGAAGCGAGCACGTTTCTTGATCTTTAATATTACAAATGATGCCCTATACTCTCTCTTACTAGCATTTTTATTTTAGTTAAAATATATTTCTGGGCCAGGCATGGTGGCTCAGGCCTGTAATCCCAGCACTGTGGGAGGCCGAGGCAGGTGGATCACCTAAGGTCAAGAGTTTGAGACCAGCCTGGCCAGCATGGTGAAACTCTGTCTCTACTAAAAACACAAAAAATTAGCTGGGTGTTGTAGTGCACGCCTGCAATCCCAGCTACTCAGCGGGCTGAGACAGGAGAATCGCTTGAACCTGGCAGGTGGAGGTTGCAGTGAGCCAAGATCGTGCCACTGCACTCCAGTCCAGGCAACAAAGTGAGACTCTGTCTCCAAAAATATATATATACATATGTATATTGAAGTAAAAATGCTAGGTCAAATACCAGGTGCAATTTGTTTTACTACACATTGCCAGATTATTTTCTCCAAGTTTATAATAATTACTGCACCTCCAACAGTGTATGAGAGAATCCTCTCCCCATGCCTTCAACAGTACCAGACACTGTCATTCTAATTTCTGTCAATCTGACTAGTGAAGATATCTTTGTTTTCATTAACAGTTCCTGAACTGTAAGGAAGTAAAGAAAATTTGTGTACATTTCTTGGTTGTTCGCATTTCTTCTTTCAACTATAAATTCCAAACTTTCTCTCCCAAATGGGTAGCTAACTGGATTATTCTATAAAGGATGGGACAACCTTTCACTAACAACTTATACTGTGTTCGTTAGCTAATCCTAGGCACTATAAAGAGTCACTATATTACACACGGCATGGGACAGTATTCAGGAGTTAGATGCCAGTGGTGGCTGAAAAGTGGAGAGAAGGTCAGTCTCTGACAGTGGTATAGTTAGGGGTATTTTCAGTGGTAATGCTGGAGTAGAGGCTTCCAGGTTGTGACACAAAGAAGAGTCTACAGTGGTAGGAACAATGGACGAAAGTGTTTATCTACAGGTTTGAAGGATTCATTTTCTTTTGTTTTTATTGGGTGTTTGTTTATTTGAGGAGGAAGTATTTCATATGATAATGCAGTGAATATACCTGGCATATTTAATCTTGCACTGACACAATGAACACCCTTGTTCCTTAGTTGATAAGTACAATATTTCTAGAACCTGGAATCCAATATAGTGGCTTTCTTAATTAAAAGGTACAGGTATTTTAAATTATGCAAGAAACAATGGAGTGGTATCAACTACCCTCCGAATGCATGGGCTACATGGGAAAAAGTTATCAAAATAAATATAAGGGTCTATGACCAAGAAGAAGGGTGAATAGATACCGAGCTCTTGAAACAGTAAATGCCTGCCAAACATCTTATTTGAATAACCTATGCCTCCAGAATAATGAAATTTTTAAAAATTAAATATTTCATGATTATAATTATTGAACCTTAATTCTAACAAATACCTTTTATGTGCACTGTTAAATATTAAAGTAGCTGCTGATTTTCTCTTATTCAGAGAGAGAGAGAGAGAGAGAGAGAGAGAGAGAGAGAGAGAGAGTGTGTGTGTCTGTGTGTTTTAAATCATGCAGTTTTTAGTCTTATCAAAACCCTTTTTACTATCTATTAAGATAATTACATGGATTTTATTTGATCTATTCAGATAATGCTATATTGATACATTTCCTGATATTAAACCATTTTTCATTCCTGAATTGTGTTCTTTAACAATGATATTCATATTTCCATGTATAGACTTAATTCACTATTTTATTTGAGCCTTGTCACATTATGTTCCTAAGTACAAAGTCAATACTATTTCTGTACTCTGTCAGGGTTTTGGTATCAGTTTAGTACTACTACCTTCACAAAATATAAAAATAATGTCTAACTACAGATGACATTTATAGAACATTTTAAACATTCTTTTTACATGCTTCTCGTATAAATCTACTTCTCATGTAAATCTACTTCCAAGGTGGTACAGCTATTATATATTATACATTCTAGAAATTTAATAACTTCCCTAAAGTACCCAAACACTGAATGGTAGAGCTTGAATTTCAAAGTGGGGACCACATAATCACCAATATTCTATGCTACCTGATTTCTTTTTGCCAAAAATCTACATCAAGTAGCACTGGAATTAGGTGCTATTTGTAAATAGGGGGGTGGGGAGGGGCAATCATATATAAGAAAAATTGTAATTATTATTAGAAACAAAATTTTGAAGATCAAGTTCCTCCAGAGTTATTCAGTTTTCTACTCTTGAATCAATTTGAGAAAGTTCCATTTGTTTCTTTGTTTGTTTGTTTGTTTGTGACAGAGTATTGCTCTGTTGTGCAGGCTGGAGTACAGCGGCACGATCTCAGCTTACTGCAACCTCCACCTCCCGGGTTCCAGCGATTCTCCTGCCTCAGCCTCCTGAGTAGCTGGGACTACTGGCGTGCACCACCATGCACAGCTAATTTTTATATTTTTTAGCAGAGAGGGGGTTTCACCATATTGGCCAGGCTGGTCACGAACTCCTGACCTTATGTTCTGCCCACCTCGGCCTTCCAAAGTGCTGGGATTACAGGCGTGAGCCACCACGCCAGGCCTGAAAGTTCAATTTTTAAGGAAAATCATCCATTCATTAGAAGTTTGGATATTTTTAGCATCCACTTTTAGCACCCACTTTTAAAGAATTTAAAAAGCAATTTGAAAACAAAAGAAGAGATCAATGCTTACCCTGACTCTGAGCCAGATGAAGAATTTTTGATGTAACACATCGGGCAGTGTCTGATTCTGAAGATTCAGCATTGATCTTCTCCAGCTGAGCCAGGAGTCCCACAATCCTAGAATTATTGGTAAGGCTAAAAAGAATATAGGATGTTAGGGCTTATTCTAAATCAATTGTGAATATTCAACACTATAAAGGTCACTGTTTAAAAACAATTCTACTCTTTTAAAAACAGTAAGCATTTACACATCACACTTCCTTACTCTTTTCTACAGCTTAATATTATTAAAATTCTACTGACTTAAGTGAGAAACACATTCTATTTCAGAAAACTGCAAATCACAAATATCCCTTCAACCCTGTTCAGTAATCTTACATCACACCCGCAAAGTTCACCTTTTCACTCTCAAAGGCTTTTTATACTTACTCTGCTCTCCTCAAAACTCCAATAATCCTTCCTCCCAACTCACTGCATTCTCAGTTAGTGCCCTGCTTCATAACTGGTATAAATCTAGCAAGAATACACTCATCTTCCTGTCATCAGATCCTTAAACCTGACTATCCTCCACTTTTCTTCCCTGTTCCTATTTATCATACAAATACTTGTACATATGGTACTATTCTAGGTGTTGCCAATATAGCATAAAAAAAAAAGCAAAAATTCCTGCCCGGCATACAGTGTACATTCTTATGGTGAGAAACAAGTCAATAAGTAAATATGTACATTTTATATGTCAGGTGATGGAAGTACTATGGAGAAAAAGCTCAGTGGGGGAATAAAAAGTGCAGGGGAGAGTGGTCGGAGAAGACCTCACTGAGAAAGTACCATTTAAGAACAGGCCTAAGACAGGCACAGTGGCTCACGCCTATAATCCCAGCACTTTGGGAGGCCAAGGCGGGTGGATCACAAGGTCAGGGTGGATCACAAGGTCATCGAGACCATCTTAGCCAACATGGTGAAACTCTGTCTCTACTAAAAATACAAAAAATTAGCTGGACATGGTGGCGCACGGCTGTGATCCCAGGTACTTGGGAGGCAAGAAAACTGCTTGAACCCGTGAGTCGGAGGTTGCAGTGAGCCGAGATCATGCCTCTGTACTCCAGCCTGGCGTCAGAGTGAGACTGTCTCAAAAAAAGAAGAAAAAAAAAAAGAACAGGCCTGAAAGAAGTAAGATAGTAAGCCGTGCAGATACCGGCAAAAAGAGCTGTCCAGAAAAAGAGAGGTACAAACTCCAAGATCCCTGGGCAGGAGCAAACCTGCTATTCTATGAACAATAAGGTGACCAGTGTGGCTGGAGGAGATAGTAGTGAGGAAAAAGGTCAGAGTTGGGGGTGGGCATGGGAGAGAACGGAGAAAAATAGCAGATCAGTTAGAGTTTTGTAGGCCATTTTAAGGACTTCGGCTTTTACAACGAGTGAGATGGGAAATTTTTTAGCCGAAGAGTTACATGTTTTCACTTTTAACGGGCTCTCTTTGGCTGGTATGTAGAGATTCAAAGAACAATCCACTGGAACACTTGCTCCCAGCCCCTTTTATTCTCAAAGTACTTGCTTTCTCTTTCAATTATACTTTCTCTAATCCCTCATCTATCTCTCCCCTTCAACTGAGCAGACTTGTAGGCACACAAGTATGATCTAGGAGCTCCTACCAGCTGTTTCTCTGATACTCCTCCAAAGAGAAGTATGTACTGCTCTCTCCATTTCCCCACATATTGTTCACTTTTCAAACCACCAGGTTGCCATCTGAACTCAGAGATCTCCTAAAAGCCTCCTGTGGTCACTTCTATCCCCAACATATTCACATCTCTGCATCATACAAACCAGTCATCTCCTCTTTTCTTCAAACACTTTCTTCTTTGTGATTCAATGACTCTATACGCACCTGATTTTCCTCCTCTTGCCCCTTGAGATCCCCTCTGACACACCTCTAGATACTGACATCTCCCCCAGCAGCCCTGTCCTAGCCCACTTCTTTTCACTCACTACACTTTTACCTTGAGTGATCTCATCTAATCCCACAGCTGTAATTATAATCTGTATGCTGCTTGGCTCTACATTCCACAGCAGCCTCAACCTCTGATAGCTTCACCAACCTCACGAGCCCAATATAAAACTTCTGTTCCTCCTCTTAACCTATTCCTCTTCCAATCTGAACCTTCTCAAATTCACATGAATTCAGTTGCTCAAGATAAAAATCTAGACTCCCCTTTCCACACTGCAACCCAATACAAGCTCTATCTCTAAAACACCTCAAATCCATTCACTTCTCTCCATATCTACTATTACTACCCACATCCAAGCAATTATCATCTTTCATAGCCTCATGACTGGACTGCTTCCCTTCTTGGTGCCCAATAATCCATTTCCACACAGTAATTTTTTTAACTTTTTATTTTAAAATAATTAGCGATTCATAGGAAGTTGCAAAAATAGTAGACTGGTCCTTTATAACCTTCACTCAGTTTCCCCGATGGTTACATTTCACATTAACATAGGGCAATATCAAAACCAGGAAAACTGACATCAGTAGGTATACAGTTCTATGCCATTTTATCACATGTGTAGATTTGTAATCACAAATGTAATCAAGTTGCTAACAAACTATAAACCAATGGCTTCCCATCAGACTTCAAGCAAAATCTTAGTTTCATATCACAGCCCAATATAACAGGCCCTGTGTCAGCAAGCCCATGTACCTGTCAGTCTATTCCCCATAACCTTCCCCACATTCACTAGGATTCAGCCACAGTGGCCTTTATCAGTTCCTTGAATACAGCAAGTTTTCTCTCTGACTTCCTAGTCTTCATATTTGCCATCCTCTCAATATGGAGGACTATTCTTCAAGCTTTTCACTAGGCTGGCTCCTTCTCATTTCAAGTTGCAACCAAAATATAGTGCCCACTTCCACTAGCCCTTCCACTTCCAATAGCAAAATGTATTTATACAATTTATCAATATTTGAAATTACATTTCACAAAGGTAAAGGCTTTGCATATCTTATTCTATACACTCAGTACTTAGAACAGTAGCTAACACAGAATAGGTAATACAGAACTATGCTTCAAAATGAACAAACAAACTGAAAACATATGGAAAACATTATATTTACTATACTTTTTTTTGGATTAACAATTGAACCCAATGCTTTAAATCCGTAGGTACTTTACCATAAAAGGTGACTAAAGGCTGAAAAAACTATATATATCGAGCCTATTATTTGAAAACATAACTAATATATAGATATAATTTGAATGTTTGTCCCCTTCAAATCTCATGTTGAAATATAATCCCCAATGTTGAAGGTGGAGTCTAGTGGGAGGTATTCAGATCATGGACACAGATTGCTCATTAATGGCTTAGTACCTTCCCCATGGTAATGAGTCAGTTCTCACTCTGAGTTCACATGAGGTCTGGTTGTTTAAAAGAGTGTGGCACCTCCTCTCTCTCTCCTTCTCTCTCTCTCTCTCTCATTCCTACTATCACCATGTGACACACAAGCACCCCCTTCACCTTCCACCATGATTGTAAGCTCTCTGAGGCTTAACCAGTGCCATGCTTCTTGTACAGACTGCAGAACCATGAGCCAATTAAACCTCTTTTCTTTATAAACTGGTCAGCCTCAGGTATTTCTTTATAACAACACAAAAAAGGACTAGCACACATACCATTTAAAATTAAGTGTACACAATATTTACCAATTTTTCGGCTAGCCAACATAGTACAGAAATTAAATGTCATTATGTATAAATCTTGAAATAAAAAACTTCAAAAGTATGTACAGCATATAATTAACATAAAGTTTTAAATATGCAAATTCAAAACAATATATTATTGTGTGTATATATAAATGCATACATACATATATATACACATATATACATTCATGGAAATGTTGAACATGAAATTCAGAATAGGAATGACCTACAGGGATGAAAAAGAAAAATGTCACTAGATTATTGTCAATGTTGTATTTTTAATTTTTTATTTCTTGGGTGATCAGTAAAACAGGTGTTCATTATATTATAACTCATTTTAGTTTTCATAAGCATTTCCTAATTTTAAAATTAAAAACTTCTATGGAGACAAACATAAGTTTATATGTTTAAATTTTTACAGATTTTCTTCCAATGTTGCAGAGGAGGGGATGGTTCCTTAAAATTGTCCCTCATAAATACGGGAAATTTATGAATGAGCAAAAACTTTTTAACATTATGGAAAATTCCAAACATGAACAAAGGAAAAACAATAGTATAATAAACTATCATATACCTATTACCCAGCTTCAATAATTACCAATTCAAGGACGATCATATTTCATATATACCCATGTGCAATTTTGAAGCAGATTTCAGAGAGATAACTTCCTCTGAAAAAACCTTTAGCATTAACTATTTTCTAAAATTTAAGAACTCTTTCAAAACATGTAACTACAACATCACTACTATACCCAAAATAATAACATAATCCTTGAATATCAAAATCCAATCTGCGTTCAAATTTCCCAAATTCTCTCTCATTTTAAGTTAGTTTACAGAAGTCAAAAACCAAAGAAGGTGTATAAATTGAATTGTCTTTTAATCCATAGGTTCATCACTACTTTTTTGCTTGAAATTTATTGGTTGAAAAGCTTGTTTGTACTACAGTTTCCCACATTCTGGATTTTGCCATTACACACCCACCGTATCATCAATATGTTTCTCTACCCTCTATACATATTTTCTGCAAATTGATAGTTGGATCTAAGGGCCTAATCTGATTAAGATTTGATTTGCTGACAAGAATTCTGTGTAAATGACACTATACTCTTCCACAGGGAGGCAAGTAGTATCTGGTTATCTTTTATAATATAAGAAGACATTGAACACCATTGCCTAGATTCAATCACTTCATTAAGAGTTGTTAAACAAGTGATACTCTGTCATTCCATTTCTTCTTCATAAAGAGAATTATGGACAATTTCATAAACATTCCACATTTGGTATACAGAAGTATAATTCATAAAATAAAAGCAAAAAAATGCTTGATTTTTAATTTAATTGTATTTACCAGTTTTCAGAAGAATGAGTTCATGTCTTAGCCTTCACAGGTGACAAATGAAGTATTTTGATTTCATGTATCAATATGAACTCACATATTTAAAGATATTTGACATATTTTACCCGCTGCAGTTATTAATGCTCAAACTGTCCCATTTTTTATCAATAGCATCCTCTTCAAGTTGGCTTCTGAGCCCTTTTGATACAATCCTAATATCTGAGAGATAGCATATTGGCTTTCCAATGTGACAAGGCTCTTATTACTGACCAGTAGTTCTCAAAGTGTGGTCTAAAAAAATGCTAAGGGTAAGGACATGCAAGACTAGGATACAGAAGCAAGCCAATGCGCCGACAGCAGGGCTGGCCAGGGTGGTCACGGCTATACCCGGGCGTGGGAATAGTGGTAGCTCCAGCTGGTGGAGCTCCCTGTGTCATGCGGCCACTGCATGCACCAAGTCCCAGCAGAGACGCTGCATCGGGGGACCAGAAATGCGGCCGCACATATTCACCCTCAGCGTGCCTTTCCCGACCCCCTTGGAGGCAGAAATCACCCACGGGTCCCTGGCTCCGGATGCCAAGTCCCACCAAAGGGTGGTTGGGAAGGATCTCACAGTTAGCGGCAGGATCCTGGCCATTCCCTGAAAAGCTTCAGACAGTCGCCTGCTCCGAATCTCTGTCATCAACTTTCTCAACCAGCTTTCCCTGGTTGTGCACACCATGCAGCGCTTTGGGCCCCTGTTTTCTACTAAGCCTGGCCTGGGAAAATGGGGTAAGGTCTAACCTTGCATCTCCACCTAGGTAGTGCATTCATCCTTCCCTAGGGCAGGAATTCCCACAGTTGCTACTTACCCGTGAGGACCTCATGATCCGCCCGTACAGGCCCTTGGGTGCTCAGGGGACCCTGTTTTATCTGGTTCTTAAATGTTTGTTATCACAGAAAATAAAATTGAGCTACTAAAAAAAAATTTTTTTTAATAAAATGCTAAGCGTACCTGAGACCCTTTCAGAAAATGTGCAAGATCAAAGACTATTTTTATAAAAATACTAAGACATTATTTACCTTTGACACTGTGTTGACATTTGTACTGATGGTCCAAAGGCAATGATGGGTAAAAACTTGGCATTGCAGCAAAATCAAAGTAGTGACACAAACTGTTCTAGTAATCAGTGCATTTTTCACCACCATGCACTTGTAGTTTAAAGAGAATGCCAGCTTTATCCATAAGTATACATTATCTTAATAGTCTGCATGCATAAAAATATTTCTGCTGCACACTGAAATATGACGGTTATTGTGGGAGAAAATACATCGGTCTGAATGACAAGCTAAACTAGCCACTTTTTCCACAGAACATCACTTTTACTTAAAAAAAAAATGATGAACAAACAATGATTATTCAGACCGGGATATTTTGCCACACATTTTCTTTTCTTTCTTTCTATTTTTTTTTTTTTGTTGTTGTTGTTGTTTGAGATGGAGTCTTGCTCTGTCGCCCAGGCTGGAGTGCACTGGCGTAATCTCGGCTCACTGCAACCTCTGCCTCCCAGGTTCAAGCGATTCTCCTAACTCAGCCTCCCTAGTAGCTGGGATTACAGGCATGAGCCATTATGCCCAGCTACTTTTTGTATTTTTAGTAGAGATGAGGTTTCACCATGTTGGCCAGGCTGCTCTCAAACTTGTGACCTCAAGTGATCTGCCCAACCTGGCCTTCCAAAGTGCTGGGATTACAGACTTCAGCCACCACACCCGGCCTTTGCCAGACATTTTCATGGAGATAAGCAAAGTGAGCCTGTCACTTCAAATAAAACAACAGATTTGTTGCTGATAAAATTTGAGCTTTCAAGCCAAAATTAGAATTCTGGAAAACACTAATCTACTATAATGACCTTGACAGTGTCTCAATACTTAAAAAATTTTCTAATAAAATCAATGGTGATATTAACAAATATAATTTTTTAATATTGTGTAAAATGTATCAATCCAGCCGGGTACAGTGGCTCATGCCAGTAATTCCAACACTTTGGGAGGCCGAGGTGGGCAGATCACTTGAGGTCAAGAGTTTGAGACCAGCCTGGTCAACATGGTAAAACCTCATCTCTACTAAAAATACCAAAATTAGCCAGGCGTGGTGGCCCACTTCTGTAATCCCAACTACTCAGGAGGCTAAAGCAGGAGAATTGCTTGAACTCAGGAGGCGGAGGCTGTAGTGAGCCAAGATTGTGCCACTGGACTCCAGCATGGGTGACAGAGCAAGACTCCATATCAAAAAAAAAAGTATCAATCAATATTTATAAGATTTACATAACTAAATCAGTACTTTCCCAATGACCAATGCATGGTGTTACAAAATCAGACCTGGGTAAAAGAACTATTTTAAGTGCAAGAGAGACCAATGGATTTTAACATAACAGAGTATAAAAGTTCACTAATATGGTTTTGGATTTCACATTGAAACTAACCTTTGAGACACTACCACTTATCAAGTTTTAGTGTAATATCAAGGAATATCCATTTCAATTTGAATTTCAAATAATATGGTTTTATTTCCAAAGCAGATTTTCATTTAAAACTGTTTGTTCTTTTGCTTTGATCACACTTTTACTGTTTTTCTCCAAATATCACTTTTGCTTTGATCACACTTTTGTTTTTCTCCAAATAGTGAACACACAATTTTATTTTCCTCCATCATAAATCAAAGGACAATAATCTAAAAAGGCTACTAAAGTACTCCTTCTTTTACTATATATTTCTGTATAAACCCAGATATGCCTTCTTCAACAATACAACGCGCACACACAGAAATGTGTACGTGTATATATATTTACACATAACATGTAAACTAAGAAGCAGAGAATCTAGCTGTTTTCTATTAAGCCAGACAGTAATAAGATCTGCAAAAATGTAATAAAATATGCCACTCTTCTTACCAAATATATTTTGTTTAGGAAAATATAGTTATTTTTAATACAAAAACATTATATGTTATGCAATGGGTTTATTTTCTTAAATGAATTCATAAATCTTTGTAATATGATAAATCATGGATTTTTATTTGTTATATGATAAATATCAACAGATAAAATAATCCACATGAACAAAAGCTTTTTTGAGTATCATTGATTTATAATAGAAAAAGATTCTAAAGCCAAAAAGTTTGAGAATGGCTGTTTTAGGCTCATCTTGTATATTCAGTAATCTTGATCTGGTTCTTTTTGGTGAGAAATGGCATATAAGTCACCACAATCTGTATACTAGAAAGCAAACACATCTTTTTAAAAATTTCTGTAACCCAGATTTGAGAGAAATTTGCATTCACAGAAACCAACATTCTAAAATTTAATAACTGACTGGTTTTCGCTGTTTTTCTTTTAAAAGGTCATCTTTCTCTTTTTCAGCAGCTAATGAAACATCTATTCAAAAAATTCAACATACAACAATCCACAAACAAACAAGACACACTGAATAGAACACAGGTCCCAAAATTAAAGAGTTTGCTTTGTCAGTAACCCTGACTAATTAAAATTAATTACACCAATTAAGTTAAATTTACAAAGAAAAACAACTTGCATCTCAGTGATTCCTTTGTGAGAATCACTTTTTCCAAATGATAGATGAATAGATGAATTTTTAAGGGAATTAAATGGAAATAAACAGTTGAATCAATTTATTTTTATCTACAGAAGGAAAATTGAACAAAATTATATTCTAAGCCACTCCCCAACTCAGCTCTAAATTGTAAGACTGTTGGCTGACACCAATGTTGAGAGACAGAGGGTGAACACCAGAGGGCAGCTCTACCATTTGACTACCTTTTAGCTTTGGAAAATCTGAGTGGTGGGACTCAAATGAAAGGGGAAAAAAAGCTATACGTGAGCAATTTGAGATACTACACTGCAAAGCAGAAGAATGTTAAATAAAGACACTTAGAGGAGGAAATGTATCTTCCCCACCTAATCCTATTTTTAGATGCATCAAAATAAGGCTGAGACCAACTTTGGGAGGTTCTGTTTTTAATTGCTAATGTCATGTATGTAACAGTGAGAAAATTAAAGAATTGAAAAAACGATCAATGTGAAACACATCAAATCAAGTTAACTTCAAATACATTTTTTTCAATACTTTCATTTATTTATTTAGTTTTAAGAGACAGGTTCTAACTACATGTCGCCCAGGATGATCAAACTTCTGGGCTCAAGCAATCCTCCCACATCAGTCTCCCAAACAGTTGAAACCATAGGTACATGCCACCATGCCCAGCCCAAATAAACATTTTAAAAGTATTATCACTCAAATATTTGTTTCATTGTATTGGTCTCATGCTGCTTTTGGTTCTTTGAGTTTATATTCAATCTTGGAGCTATTTTCCTAAAAATGTCAATTTTCTTGAATATTGCAAAGATATGCAGATATTGCCTTTGAAACAAATAATTTCCTAAGGAAGGGCAAGGGATATAAAACCTATCTTTACATTATAAATAAATTACATTAACTTTTTCACCTTAAAATGTAAATCAAATGTAGGTAATAGACTTCCTCATAAGGAAAAAAAAAAAAAGGCAGCAAAAAAAATCCATAAAAATATACAAAAGTTTTTGAATTACACAGGATGCATAGCAGTAAGACAATTTCAAACAATATGGCTTTATTTTCAAAATGCACCTTATCTTTCAGAAATTTCTGCTCAATTATAACCACGACTCTGCCTTTAATCACATTGTTACTGTTTCTCTCCAACTATTACACATATAACTTTGTTTTCCTCTATTTTATGTGGAATGGATTTTTTTAACCATAATACAAATTAAAACTGAACAAATTTTAACGTATTCATTCATCATTAAATCACTTAAAATAGGCCAGATGCGGTGGCTCACGCTTGTAATCCCAGCACTTTGGGAGGACAAGGCAGGTGGATCACAAGGTCAGGAGTTCAAGACCAGCCTGTCCAATATAGTGAAACCCCATTTCTACTAAAAAATACAAAAATTAGCTGGGCATGGTGGTGCACACCTGTAGTCCCAGCTACTCGGGAGGCTGAAGCAGGAGAATCACTTGAACGTGGGAGGCAGAGGTTGCAGTGAGCAGAGATCATGCCACTGCACTCCAGCCTGGGCGACAAAGTGAGACTCCGTCTCAAAAAAATCACTTAAAAAAAAAATTCATTACATAGCATTATGAGTGCTACCCATATTTTACCAAAAAAAAAGTTAGAATAGCAGCAGTGTTTTACATTATTACAGATCTCTTTAATGTTCAGTTCAGTAGAAAACAGAGTCTCAATACCTATTTCTGCATTCAATCTGTTACAGTATCACACATCATGAGGCCTCTGGAAAACAGCACTTTATACTTATGAGCAAATGAGTGTGAATAAAGCAAATCATCTCTCAGTGCTACCATGAAAATGGCTGTGACCTCATACCTCTAAGGTCCACAGTTAACACCTCGAGAACTTCTGGGCTAGGTTATACTGCCAAAATGAACAATTCCACAATCCCCTTGGCTTATTCAACACAACAAAAGTATAATTCCTGCTCACATTGCAGGTACAATACAAGTCAGCAGGAGACTCTACGCATTCAACGACCTAGCCTGTCAGAGATGTTTTCACGTTCCCAACAGCAAGAGGAAAAAGAGATGTGGCAAATGGTGCACTAGCTCTTAAAGCTCTCACCTGGAAATGACAGATATCACTTCGGCTCATTTCACTGGCTAAAGCAAGTCACACAGCCACAGATTAACCTCAAAGAAAACATAATACAACCCTGCCAGGTGCCCAAAAGGAGAACTAAAATATCTGTGACCAGTCCTTATGACTACCACACTAGGTATAGCCATGTATCCAAGTCCTGGTCAGTGAGATGCAGGCAAATGAGATGTAAGCCACCTCGCAAGTTTTGCTTTTAAGAATAAGACGTGCATCCTTTCCATATTCCCACTGGCTATGACATGGTGAGAATGAGAAAAAATGCCTTGCACCCAGAGACAGAAGTCACATATTCAGCCATTCTGCCACCCTTGAACAACCACCATTAGGTTAATAAAACAGAAATAAATTTCAATATGTAGCCACTGTATTCTGAAGTACCTGTTACATCAGCTTAGCCTATATCTAAACTAATGCATTGCTATACACATTAAGCACACTATACCTTTTTTTTCTCTTTTTTGAGAAAGGGTCTTGTTCTGTCACCCAGGCTGGAGTACAGTGGTGCGATCTTGGCTCACTGCAACCTCCACCTCCCAGGTTCAAGGGATTCTTATGCCTTAGCCTCTAGAGTAGCTGGGGTTACAGGCATGAGCCACCAGGCCCAGTTAAGTTTTGTATTAGAGACAGTGTCTCACCATGTTGGCTAGGCTGGTCTCAAACTCCTGGCCTCAAATGATCTGCACACCTTGGCCTCCCAAAGTGCTGGGATTATAAGCATGAGCCACCACACCTGGCCTTTTTTTCTTTCTTTCTTTCTTTTTTTTTTTTTTTTGAGATGGAGTCTTGCTCTGTCACCCAGGCTGGAGAACAGTGGCGTGATCTCAGCTCACTGCAACCTCTGCCTCCCAGGTTCAAGTGATTCTCCTGCCTCAGCCTCCTGAGTAGCTGAGATGACAAGCACCCACCATCATGCTCAGCTAATTTTTGTATTTTTAGTAGAGACAGGGTTTCACCATGTTGGCCAGGCTGGTCGTGAACTTCTGACCTCAGGTAATCCACCCACCTTGGCCTCCAAAAGTGCTGGGATTACAGGGGTGAGCTACCTAACCCAGCCAAATTTTTATCTGAACCAAAGTATATGTTTATACAGAATTAAATCAATTACTATATTGTAGGAGTGATCAAATAGTCCACATCAGGAACACCATGAACAAAAGACAATGTAAAAACACCCTAAGAGAGGACAGAAACAGACTCTGACAAATTACTTTATAAACAGGGAGAACAACAACCGTCTCCAAGCCCCCATAACCACTATTCCACTGTCTACTTCTATGAGATCAACTTAGATGTGGGTCATGTCCATAATCCCAGCACTTTGGGAGGACAAGGTGGGTGGATTACCTGAGGTCAGGAGTTCGAGACCAGCCTGGCCAACATGGTGAAACCCCGTCCCTACTAAAAATACAAAAATTGGTTGGGCATGGTGGTGGGCGCCTGTAATCCCAGCTAGTCGGGAAGCGGAGGCAGGAGAATCGCTTGAAACTGGAAGGCGGAGGTGGCAGTGAGCTGAGATCACATCATTGCACTCCAGCCTAGGCGAAAGAGCAAAACTCAATTTATTTTTTTTTTCTTTTTTTTTTTTTTTTTTAAAAGATGGGGTTTCACCATGTTGGTCAGGCTGGTCTTGAACTCCCGACCTCAGGTGATCCGCCCGTCTTGGCCTCCAAAGTGCTTGGATTACAGGTGTGAGCCACCACGCCCGGCTGTAAAACTCAATTAAAAAAAAAAAAAAAAACCAATAGCCTGATTCTTTTTGCCCTATATAAATAACTTTATCTTTTTACCTAGCTACCCAAAAGACTATCTTTAAGGTCCAAAACTTTTGTTCTAGAATATGTCCATAGATCAGCGTATGTCCTAATCTGCTCAATTTTCCCTGACACAGCCTGTGTGCTTTAAGTCTTCATTCTTCCTTCTCCCTCCCCACACTCAACCAAAAGTTTTTTTGATATGTTTCTAAAAACATACCTTTTTAAATTATATGTTCTATTCCACTATTTCCATTTCCTTCCTTGGAAATTACAGTTACAAGTAGTATAATGGACTTCTTTTGCCAGTCTTCCACATCTAACCTTTTATCTCTAATCCCTGTTAATAATTTGTTTATATCCATTAAATTGTGTTCACTTTCTCCATTACTATTCTTCGTGTGTTTTACTGTGCTTTTATAGTACCTACTACTTTTGTACTCCTTCGAATTTAACTGTCCTTTCTGTGATATTTTCTCTTCTGTTTTAAGTATTGCCAGTTCACATTTCACCTCTTCCTGGTGACTCACAATATCATCTCTCAGTTTATCTGTTTCTGTTGTACGATCTTCAAAGAGGTAACTGCATCATCAGTTTTGTTTTATTTTAATTTGTAGTGAAATATTTCATGAGAATTTTCACCTGCTTCCTAAAAATGTTATTTTTGGTAACAACTCTTTGTTAATCCTCTCTTTTTCTCCTTTTTTTTTTTTACAGTACCTTTTAATTACTCATTGAATGAGCTGAATTTTCCTTGATCGGTACTTGCATAAGCTCCTATAAAAAGATGGGAGACGAAAGAAGGCCAGGGTAGCATTCCAAATTAATTAAGTCTCATAATTGAATGGCTCTGTCCTTTGCTGCCACAGAGAAGACTGCTTTGGATACATGCTATTGGCTTACAGAATTATTGAATAGCCTGCCTGATCTGCTTCTCTGAACCAATCCCATCCATGAAATATTTTTCTCCCATCTCTGCATAACCCAGTTACAGTGAGCTGTAGAACTGTTGCAAAACAATTCTGGGTCCACCCTAAACCTTCAACAAGTATATTTTTGCTGGAGCTTTCTGAGATCTGCCATTCTGAGCCCTCTGGTCCCCATCTCTATTTATCTTCACTTCCTCCCAAACAGCTTCTGCCCAATGTCCCAGCTGCATTTGGCAGCCTTTATATGTATTGCTGAGTTTGCAGATAATGTTTCCTAATCTTGCCAATAACTGAACTTTCAAAGAATGAGGCTGTTTAGTCCTCCTAGTTTTTTGAGTATGTTAAATAATTTCCAGGAAGAGATGGTGAAGACAAAATTATTCAATGACGTTTAAACTGGAAGTTCAGATACACAATTTTTAAAGGGCTCTTTGGCTCTTGTGAAGGGAAGAGATTACATAAAGGAATCAAGAGCAGAGGCAGAGAAGTAAGTAAGGAGACTATAACAGTGGTCTTAGAAAGCAATGATAAAATCCTGGTCAAGATAGCAACAGTGGGCATGGAGAAGTACACTGACAAGTGATTTACTTTTAGTGACAGACACAAAACACAGTATTCACTGGTAGCCTGGATATAGGCTGCTAAACAAAAAGACTGTCAAGTATGACTCCCAGATTTATGGCTTGCACTTGTGCATGGTTAGAATGTCATTTAACCTAGACAGAGTAACACTAGAAGATGTAAAAATTTGGAAAGGCTCAATTTAGGGGAACACATTATGTTGGAGATGACTATGAAACTTCCAGCTGACAATACTTAGCAGGCATGGAGATACAGAGGGATTGGTCTCCACTACAGCTGACATCTAAATCAATAGGACTCATTTTGTTTTAAGGACAGCATATAAGTTATAAAGAGAAAAAGTTTAGGACTGAGTCCTGAGGTCTATTTACAGGTCCTACAGAGGAAAAAGTCCCATAAGTAGGTTTAGAAGCAGTGGCCAATGAAGTGGGAAGAAAAACAAGAGACAATGGTACCACAGAAACCAACTGAAATATGTTTCGAATAGGAGGGAAAAAATCTAAAAGAAATGTCAATTGCTGCTTAGACGTTAAATAAGATGGAAGCAAAAAAAAAGACGACGACTTACCACCTGAAAACTGAAGGTGACCTTGGGCTTCCATATCCTACCAATATGGAAAGATCCATATCCTACCACGATGGAAAGACAGGAAATGAATGAGGTGAACCCAGTACTTGCCCCAGCTTATAGCCTCGACAGTTTCAGGCAATGTAAGAAGGCAGAGCCCAGACAGAGCCCAACAGACTTTAGCTGAGGAGGTAAAGCTAAGAGTCCAGGACGACCATCACAGCTAGAATTCAAAGGTGTGACGAAAAAGAGGAGAGAAAGCTGCACAGAGGAAACTCCAGAGATCTGCAGAAGCCTCCCTCAAATATACAGCTGAATATATACCAGTGCAGGAATGTGAGGAAACTACCCAAGGCTAGGAAAAAATAATCATCAGAAAGGATTCTGCCTTCCCCTTAATAAAGACCCTTATGATTACACTGGGCCCACACATATAATGTAGGATCATCTCTCCATATTAAAATGCTCAATTTACGCATATCTACAAAGTCCCTTTTACCAAGTAATATAACGTATTCACTAGTTCCTGGGATTAAGGCATGGATATCTCCTAGGGGATCATTATTCAGCTTACCATAGACACAAATTACCAAAACTCACTCAATAAGAAATAGAAAACCTAAATAGTACTATCTGTATCTATTAAAGAAAGTGAATTTATACTTTAAAAATGTGCCACAAAGAAAATTCCAAGTCAAGGTGCCTTAACTGATGAATATTACCAAGCATATTAAAAAATATATCAATTTTATACAAACTCTTCCAAAAAAACTGAAAAGGAGAAAATCCTTCCTGATTTCAAAATTCTATGTGGCTAGTACTTAATACCAAAACCAGATAAAAAACATCACAAGAAATGAAAAAGCAGCCTAATGTGCTTCATGAACATAGATGCAGAAGTTCTAAACAACCCTTTAGCAAATCAAATCCAACAATATATGAAAAAGATAATAATAATATATCATGACCAAGTAAGGTCAATCACAGGAATGCAAGGTTGGTTTAATATTTGAACATCATTCAATATAATTCAACTATTAATAAACTAAGAGAGACAAACCTTGCAACCATCTCAACAGAAAGAAAAAGCATTTCATAAAGTCAAACATTCATACTGGACAAAAAATTATCAGCATACTAGAATATAAGAGAATTTTTTCAACCTGATAAAAAGCATCTACAGAAATCCATAGCTAACAAAATGCTTAAAGGTAAAAGAATAAATGCTTTTCTCCTATGATCAGAAAACAAGACAAAAAAAAAAAAAAGAAAACAAGACAAGGATATCCACTGTCACCATTTTTTAAGTGATACCTACTAAATGAATTTATCCTCCAATGTAATTCAGTTGCTCAATAAAGGTTATCCAGAGTAAGGGCTTTGTCCCTTGGGCGTGATGGAAAAATTTAAAGCAAGATAAAGATATCTCAGGTATCTGCAAGAATGTGTAATGATGGACAACTAATAAAAGAGGAGGAGGAGGAAGAGATGAATGAAAGAAAAAAAAAGTCAACAGATTAGAGCTCTGGGTGAGGTAGAACTCTTAGAGATCAGATATTTGAGCAAGTGAGCTAGAAAGATAAAAGATTATAGTTGGAGAATTAAAAGTGTAAATTACTATTTTGAAATTATATTTTTTCTAGTGATAAGATTTAGGGCATGACCATAATGGTAGAGATTGAGGTGTACACAAAATTTCTCCTTCTTATATTTTACCAGATGTGCTTCTTTGATTTAAATCACCACCTGTTACCATGGTCTTAAAATCTGCCAATCTAATCTATCTAATTAGAATCTTTGTTTAAATTCAGTAACTCTGAATATTCCACCAACCCTCAAGCCACCCTTTCCTCTTTAAGTCCCTATCACACAATAAACCTGTTTATGCGTACATTATTTTCTAATTCTGTACACCTCAAACACTTCACTATTTACTGGTTAAGTCTCTCATACTGCATTTGTTCAGATATTCTTTATCAGCTTACAGGCTTTGTGTAAAAATAGAATAGAGCTCTTTTTTCAGAACATGAATTCAACACTCATTTTCTTCAATACACTGTATTAAGTGTTATACTCATGTTTCTTTTCTACTTTCACAGATTAGTACCAAGCTAGGTACATAAAAGTATTTCATAGTTGAGAAATAAATCAAAAAGAGGCAAAGAAAAAGAGAAAGAAAACAAATAGAGTATCTACAGAAGCCTCTAGAGACATGGAAAGTATACAAAAGATTTTCTGTGAAAATTGGTGAGCTCTCATCAAATTTGAGGAAAGAAAAAAATCCAAAACAAAACCTGGAAGTATTATTTCTTCCTCCTTTTCAGACCCTTGGAAGGCATTCTTGTAAGTTCTCTGGCACAGTCTCAATATGCTATACTATGGGAAGGGAACTTTGACCCTTTTCTATCTCAATTTGCCTTATTGCATTCAGCTTTCTTCACAGAGCAGTATGACAAGTTTTACTAGAAATTATAATTTCCTTTACATGAAGACCATTTGCAGTGATCCCAATTTAGTTACCCTACAACAACAACAAAAAAGAAATATCCGATAAAATATAATTCAGAAGAAAAAATTTAAAATGACCTTAGTAGCCAGAGGCTTTCGAACTAAAAGTAATTTCACATTTTATGAACACTGATCTAGTAATTAGCTAGACAGTTGAACTCATCAATAAAAATAGCATTATTTGTTTGACCTGATGCAAAAAGTAAGGCTTTTGGATCATTTTAAAAATACAAATAATGTCTAATTCCTTTCCTATAGAAATTACACAAGTACATGATTAAAATGAAATTTGGTATGATGTATTACAAAGTTAATAACTGCAAAACCTAGGAATAAATCTCACCTAAATAAACTGTGTGTACACTATTCATTATAAAACAGATTTAAAGCATACCTATAAATGTAAAGTTGTATACATGTAAACATAAGAACATTGCTACAAAGCAGAAACTTTAATTATTACCAATATTAAAACACTGTCGATTACTGCACCAAATACTATCTAATCTTCTCAGCCTTATCACAACAGCATTATCATTAAAATAACTGTATCATTAAAATCATAATAATTTTTCAGATGAGAAAACTGAGGCTTCACAAAGTTATACAATCTGTTCATGGCTATATAGCCAAGACAATTTCAATATACAATCAATCAGATTTGTCTTTCAACTGAAAGAAATAAAACCAACATTAAGACAATTTCTTGGTATTTAAGAACTTTAACAGAGATGATATAGTGTGCTTTAACTCAGGAATCAGTTAAATGTTTTCTCTTTTTTTGAGACAGAATCTCACTGTGTAGCACAGGCTGGAGTGCAGTGGTGCAATCTTGGCTCACTGCAACCTCCTCCTACTCCCAGGTTCAAGCAATTCTCCTGCCTCAGCCTCCCAAGTAGCTGAGACTACAGGTGCCCACCACCATGCCCAGCCATTTTTGTATTTTTAGTAGAGACAGGGTTTCACTATGTTGGCCAGGCTGGTCTTGAACTTCTGACCTCGTGATCCACCTGCTTCAGCCTCCCAAAGAGCTGGGATTACAAGCATGAGCCACCATGCCCGGCCTAAACTTTATCTGTAAAGGGCCAAATAGTATAAATTTTAGACACTGTGGGCTATGCAGTCCCTGTCATAACTACTCAACTTTGCCATTTTAGTGCAAAAGTGGCCACAGACAATATGTAAATGAATTAGCACGGCTGTGTTCCAAAAAAAAACTTTATTTATAGATGCTGAAATGCAAATTACATATAATGTTCATGCATCACAAAATACTGTTTTTTTTACCATTTAAAAATGTAAAAACCGGCTTGGTATGGTGGCTCACGCCTGTAATCCCAGCACTTTGGGAGGCCAAAGCAGGTGGATCACCTGAGGTCAGGAGTTCCAGACCAGCCTGGACAACATGGTAAAACCCCGTCTCTACTAAAAATACAAAAAATTAACAGAGTGTGGTGGTAGGTGCCTATAATCCCAGCTACTCGGGAGGCTAAGGCAGGACAATCACTTGAACCCAGGAGGCAGAGGTTGCAGTAAGCCAAGATTGTGTCATTGCACTCTAGCCTGGGTAAAAAGAGTGAAATGCTGTCTCAAAAAAAAAAAAAAAAAATATATATATATATATATATACACACATATACATATATATATGTGTGTGTGTATATATATATATATATATATACATATATATACATATATATATACACACACACATATATATATGTATATGTGTGTATATATATATATGTGTATATATATATATATATATAAACCGTTCTGAGCTCACAGGCCATACAAAAACAGGAGATGGTCACAGTTTGCTAACTCCTATTTTAACTGAAAAATTAAACATTGATAAACATTTTTAATTATATAAATATAACATACGATACTTAAACACAAATAATACTTTGTCAATAGTATTGACTTTCAAATAATTGCATCATATATTATTTCTGTAACTTATGCATATTGATATTTAGAATTACAGTACCTTTTCTCTGGTATCACTTTTAACTTGCTCATCTTGAGTTACTTCATTTCATAATTGCAGATAATCTAAAAGAAAAATGTTAATGAATTAAAAACTTGTAACTCTTTTCTCTATACATTAGATATCACAGAAGCCATGCAATGGAAAGTTTTCATTATGAGCAACACAAGATAACATCACAAACAAAAAGAGAACATTTCAGTTCTATGTGCTTCTGCTGGGTCACTCCATGCAATGTATGACTACTAAAATACCTATAACAACCAGGAAACTGTTATCAAAATCCCGGAACTACAAAAACACAGAAACCTAACATAACGCCATCTGCAATCTAATGTTAAAATCTTTTGAGACAGTTCAAATTATCCTTCCTGTTCTAATACTCTCCCTTAAAATACACAAACCAATCACAGCATCCTGTGATTAGTGCACTTATTGTCCACCATTCATACAGTAGTCAAATACTAGTAAATATGTGATTATTACTATATAAGAACATTTTTAAATTAGTAAAAGCTTCTATATACATCTTCCTTCAAACAATAGTTTTCATTTTTAGACATTATACAAGTTAAAACAATCTTAAACCTCAATTCACACAATTTTTATAAATCTTCACATTTGTTTTGTAACTATTGACCCTAAAATACTCTAAATATCTTTTAAATACCAATGCTTACTGAAGCAGAATTTTTTGACATCACTAAAAAGTAGAATAACTACTGTGAATTCAAAAAGTTAATCATATACTTGTGAAATATTTAGTAATGTCATATTTAAAGAGACAACAAATACACAAAAAGAGCAATCTTCAAATTATTTAACTTAATACATTTAGAAGATACAGATATTCTGGATGTTTTTCTTCAACAACACAACTTTTCAACAAGACATACATGATTTTTTTCATTTTCCTTATTAACTAAAAAAACATTTAGAATTATGTACAAAAATTATATAAACTGTTTTTAAAGTCAATGAGAAATTTTAACTTGTAATTTTTTTTTTACTCTTTCTTAAGACACAACTACAAAATCAAAGTCCTTTTTTCTATTTCTAAATTAAGTAAAAATCACTATATATCCACAGGGAGAAAAAAAATCTTATATGATTTCAAAAGCACTGTTGCTGCCACAAACAGAAGAAACTATGAATACACTAACAGCACATTTCATGAAAAGTTCCCTGTGGATTGTATTAGAGTTGATAGGAGTTGAAAAGAATAATGGTGAGCACTGATATCATAGCCAAGTAATTTCAACAGATAAATCATTCAACTTGCAGTTCACAGTAAAATAGTTAAACCACAGGCATTTCTCTCCTCCTCCTCTTGGGACTACATTACAATAAAAGTAAAGAAATAAAGTTGGTTCCTCTTGGGTCCTTCTGGCAAGCTGAAGAGGGTCCATAAGTCGGAAGTGAAGTCTGTGCCTCAGTTGTCAGTCATTTGTGTTTTGTGCCTTATTCTTTGATCACACAAAAACTGAGAATACTGCAGTGAATGAAGTACAATTTAGCACTGATTTTTCTACTGTAGTTGGTGTTTGAATAAGGAAGAGATGAAGAATGAAGTTTATTTCCATGTTTTATATGCCCCGTCTTTAAAAAAAAAAAAAAAGACTCTAAGACTGAATGACCAGAGCCAGAATTCTGAGACCTAAATGAAAAAGCACAAGCACTTAAACAAATTCTCAGGAAGATCCCAGATGAGATCAATGACAGAGTGAGATTTCTGCAGGCAGTCAAGGACGCAGCTAGTGCAATAAGATAACTTCTTGGTAACAGCGAATAATGTCTTTAAAAAATAGCAATACCAGAACCACAGGGCACTTGAACACCAAAACAAAGAATTCGTAAAGTACATCAAAAGTTCTAGTGATACTCTGAAAATGTATTTTAAAGATGGCAAAACAATAAATGTGTTCATAAGTGCCAACTAATTTATCAAACCAAGTTAGTACTTCAGATCTTCAAAACCGTGGCCTGAAAGTTGCATATGTTATAAGAGAGAGCTTTCTCAGTAGCAGTATTTAACTGTCTTTATCTGTAAACTTTAAAGTTCAGCTGTATAAGTTATCAGCCCCTCCTGAAGGAATCTAGTCCAGGATGTTGAATGGGATTATTGCCATTTTACGCTATATTTTTGTAAAATGTAGCTTCATCATAATCTCACACTCAAGATTTTGCGTCATTTTTGCTATTATCATTCTTTTAGGAATTATTAGTCAAAAGAATGTACACCTTAATGTGTCATTATATAACATTCCTTAAAATAATTGTAGATATTGGTGTCGTTTCTGGCATTTTAACTCGAAAGTGATATGCTACAAGATAACGTATTTAAGAATATTTGATGGCAAATATTCAATATATAGTATATATCTGTTAATGCATATATATGTGTGTGTATATATGATCAGAATACCACGACAATGTGGTGTAATGTCTAAAAAACTTCTAATAGGAGCTTATTATAGCAGTTTATCAAAAATAAAGGGCTGGGCACCATGGCTCATGCCTGTAATCCCAGCACTTTGGGAGGTCAAGGCGGGAGGACCACCTGAGGTCAGGAGTTCGAGACTAGCCTGGTCAACATAGAGAAACCCTACCTCTACGAAAAATACAAAAATGAGCCTGGCCTGGTGGTGCACGCCTATAATTCTAGCTATTCGGGAAGCTGAGGCAGGAGAATCGCTTGAACCGGGAGGCGGAGGTTGGGTTGCAGTATGTTGAGATCACACCACTGCATTCCAGCCAGAGCGACAGAGTGAGACTCTGTCTCAAAAAAAATAAAATAAAATAAAGCAACAAGAATTCTGAAGACGGGAGGGAGGGAGGAAGGAAGGTTGGTTATGTTTAAGCCTACAGCGACAGAAAAGAAAATTAAGGGAAAAGAAGGAACAGGTATTCTGCTAAGAAGAACCCAGGAAACTAGAAATCTAGCACTCAGAAATAACAAGGATGACAGAGGAAGACTATGAAACAGGGCTACAACTTTGGAATTGCAAATAGTAACTTTTTACCTCCTCTATATCTCCATGGCCCACGACTGTGGAACATGCTCAGCAGTATCAAGCACCTAACCCATGGCAAATAATTTTCACCAAAGAAATAGACAATCTCAAAGAATTCTGCTTTCTAGGCTTAAGAGTCCCTGGGAAAAAGGTCAGCTCTCAACCCTATTATCCTGAGGCTAGGCCAGTGTATCCCTTACAGTTCACTTTTTATTACTGAAGCCTGAAGCCAGAACACTTCAGAATAAATGAAAAAGCTTGCAAAAGTTTGTGTTCATGATAAAATTATGTAACAGAAAGTACAGGCACCTAGAAGCAGAAGTAATGCATTTCATCACCAAGTTTGTGGCTTTGCCAAGGAAGTGTGATAAAGCAAGAGAGGGGAAGAGGAACTGAGAATGTATGCAAAAAGTGACTATAAAAACTGAGCTCAGAATTTAGGTATAATCTAATCTTTCCTCTTTATTGGATCATTTTCATCTCCATAAAATCATATTTCTGTGTCTTAGGAAAAAAACTTTCTAGCTTTCATCTCCCCAATTCAGCTACTATCCCATTTCTCTCCTTCTGAAAGCAAAGACGTGTTTATTCACACTGTCAACAAGCCCTCTCTTCCAATCCTGTTAAACACATTTCCGTACTTTTCACCAACACCATTCTTATCAATAACCAGTGATCTCCATGTTACTAAATCCAATTATCAATTATCAGTTCTTATCTTATTTGTCCTATCAGCAGCATTTGATACAGCTGATCATTTCTTCTTCTTAGAAATAACATTCTTCATTTGACTACACTTTGTTTTCTGCCAACCTCACTGACCACTTCTAAGTTTCCTTTAAAGGAATGCCCAGGGCTTAGTCCTTTCTCGTTCTCTGCTAACTACAGTCTCTTCCTTGGTGATCTCTTCTAGTCTTGTAATTACTCAACATTTCCACTTGGATCTCTAATAATATTGCCAACTCAACATAGGCAAAACTGATCTGAACTTCTCTTCCAAGAGTGCTCTACCCTAGCTTTCCCATCTAAGTTAAAGACAATTCTATGTCTCCAGTTGCTCAATCCGAAACCTTAGCTTCATCCTCATCTCCTGTCCTACATCCAATATATCAGGAAGTCTTGATAATTCTACTTTCAAAATATATCCAGAATCTGATCACTTTACCACATCTACCATGGTCAAGCCAACAGTGCCACTAGTCTCCCTTCTACCTCTCATGCCCCCTACAGTCTATTCTCACACATCTTTAGTGATCCTTTTCATATATTGGGGGATAGAAGGATAAAACATCTTCCGTAGATTTTTGTCACCACTCTGCTCAAAGCCCTGTGCTGCTGCCCATTTCAATGGCATAAAGGGCCCTAGAGGAATAACCCCAGCCCTTACTTCCCTGACTGTACGTCCTGTCTACAACCTCTTCTCACTCACCCTGCTCTGGATGCACTGGCTGGGCCTCCTTGCTTTCCTCCAATACACCAGGCTCTCACTTAGTGCCTTTGCATAAGCTGTTTCTTTTGCCTGAAATGTGCTTCTGCCAGATATCACAATAACTAACTCCATCGCTGCCTTTGCTCAAGTATTACTTTTTCAATACTACCCATCCCAACCATCCTATTTAATATTGCAAACTACCTCCAGACCCTAGCATACCCTTTGCCCCTTCCTGAATCTACTTTGTCTTCCTCCAAAGCACTTACTGTCTTCTAAAATGGATGATTCAAAAATAAATGAACAGGCTGGGTGCAGTGACTCACATCTGCAATCCCAGCACTTTCGGAGGCTAAGGTAGGAGGACTGCTTGAGCCCAGGAGTTCAAGAACAGCCTGGGCAACATAGCAAGACCCCATCTTTACAAAAATAAAAAAAAAAATTAACCAGGCATGGTGGCATACACCTGCAGTCCCAGCTACTCAGAAAACCAAAACGCAAGGACCACTTCAGCATGGGAGGTTTAGGCTGCAGTGAGCTGTGTTCATACCACTGAGCTTTAGCCTGGGTGACAGAGCAAGACCCTGTCTCAAAAAATAAAAGTAATAAAAATAACTGAACATTTTTGCTATGGTCTGAATGTTTATGTGCCTCCCAAAATCCCTATGTTAAAATGCTAACCCCCAAGTGACAATATGAGAAATTGGAGCCTTTGGGAGATAATTGGGTCATAAGGGTGGGACCTTCATGAATGGGTTAAGAGTTCTTATAAAAAAAAAAAAACCCTAGAAAATAAGCTCTTTTCCTTGCACCATGTGACCACACAGTGAAAAGGCACCATCTATGAACCATGAAACAGATCCTCACCAGATGTGAACCTGCCAGTGCCTTGATCTTAAACTTCCCAGCCTCCAGAACTGTTAGAAATAAACATCTGGCCGGGCACAGTGGTTCACGCATGTAATCCCAGCACTTTGGGAGGCGGAGACAGGTGGATCACCTGAGGTCAAGAGTTCAAGGCCAGCCTGGCCAAGATGAAGAAACCCCATTTTTACTAAAAATAGAAAAATTAGCCAGGTGTGGTGGCAGGTGCTTGTCATCTCAGGAGGCTGAGGCAGAAGAATCACTTGAACTTGGGAGGCAGAGGTTGCAGTGAACCGAGATCACACCATTGCACTCCAGCGTGGGCAACAGAGTGAGATTCCATCTCAAAAAAATAAAATAAAATAAAGTTCTCATAAAATTTGATGGTAAAGAAAAAGAGAAAAATAAAAAGAAAAGAAAGCAACATCTATTCTTTATAAGCTACCTACTCTATGGTATTTTGTTACAGCAGTCCAAATGGACTAGGACAACTTTGAAAATTGTCATTACTTAATAACCAGTTATATACAAACCTGCGTCAAAACCAATTTTTGAGAGAACAATCAGTTTATTTCTATAAACTTACAAATGCTCAATATATGCCACATCGTAATACATATATTAATGCCACAATCTACTTCATCCCAGACCCTTAGCAGTTTATCACAATTGTTTACTACAAAAGCAACCAAAATAGATTATTTCCTCAAGGTTGTGGGGAAAATGTGATAAAAATCCCAGGTTCTTGATATATCCGCATAAAACTCACATGGTATAATAGCTAAGACTTCAGTAGCCACTATTTCACTCTTTTTATATACACAATAACAGACAACTTATTTAACGATGTATATTGTCTATTATCTATCTCTTTCCACTGGAATTAAAGCTCCATGAGGGCATGGAGCTTTGTTTTGCTCACTAAATGCCTCCCAAGTATCTAGAAGAATGCCAGCATACTGCAGGTGCTAAATAAATTTTTTAATAGACAAATACTTTCAAGTTTTTGTTTGAAAAAATTTTACTACACAAGAAAGGAAGTCTTCATTTTTAAAAATCCAGTAATAATGGCAGATATGGTATACTGGTACACAGTATCTCTCTCAATTTCCCTCTACTGTGCCTTCCTATACCATAGGAACTTGAAAGATTAAATACTAAAAAGCATTTCCCAGACTCCTCCGCACCCTGCGGCTACACTTCCAGATGTAACGTAAGTCCGACAAATTCATCACTTGTGAGAGATTTAGAAGATGAGCAAAAGCTGCCTGATTATAAAGAAAAGCACAGATGCAGACATGTTCAGTTTTTCTATAGCAATGTAAGAAGAGGTCCCAGAGTCTAATCCAGGGATTCTCAACCTGGATTCCACAAGATATTGAAGATACTGCTTGAGTTCTTTGAGAGATCAGAAATTTAACAAAAAGAAGAAAGAAAAAACCCTTTAACTTTTGTGCATCAAGCAACAGCAGTATTGACAGTAAGTGAACAACCTCATTAACAATTTTGTTAGAAATCAGCCATATGTAGTAGTACACAGTAAGACCATGTTTATTGGGATACAATTGTCCTTGATAACTAACTGGAGGTTGCTTTGCATGGGGGGCATAGCAGGGGGGTAATGAACATCAGCCTCTCCCTCTCGAATTACCTCTCCATAGGTAACACCAATTGCCTGATAAGAGCAAATAAGCGCTACAAGTGTAATGGAAAATCGGAAAGAAATTTTCATTCTAATCAAAAGGCCAGCCACAGTGGCTTACCTGTAATCCCAGCACTTTGGGAGGCCAAGGCGGGAGGAATGCTTGAGCCCAGGAGTTTGAGACTAGCCTGGGCAATATAGTGAAACCCTGTTTCTACAAAAAAATTAAAAACTTAGGCCGGGCGCGGTGGCTCACACCTGTAATTCCTAGCATTTTGGGAGGCCAAGGCGGGCAAACCACCTGAGGTCAGGAGTTTGAGACCAACCTGGCCAACATGGCAAAACCCCGTCTCTAGTAAAAAATACAAAACAAAATCAGTCGGGTGTGATGGCACATGCCTGTAATCCTGGGTAACTGGTAGGCTGAGGCAGGAGAATTGCTTGAACCCAGGAGGCAGAGGTTGCAGTGAGCCGAGATCGTGTCACTGCACTCCAGCCTGGGTGACAAAGCAAGACTCCGACTCAAAAAAAAAATTAGCCAGTGTGGTAGCATGCATCTATGGTCCCAGCTATCTGGGAGGCTGAGGTAAAAGGATCACTTGAGCATGGAAGGTTTAGGCTACAGCGAGTCGTGTTCATGCCACTGAATACAACCTGAGTAACAGAACAAGACTGTCTCAAAAAAAAAAAAAAAAAAAAAAAAAAGGAAATGTTTACATCTTGCAACTCAGTTACCCCCAGTGCTTTGCTATTTGGTGCAAACTCTGCAAAATATGGACAAAATTACAATGGAGTTATATAATGAAAATTTAGTTTTGTGATTTTTCTCAATTAGTTTTTTGTTATGGTCTTACGTCTTACACATTAACATCTGCAGTTTACAAATGCCTGATAATCCAATGTAGCAATTTCTGAGGATGAAGTGTGAGAAAAGGGCCAAAGGAAAATTCTGGTAAGGCTGGGAAAAAACTGTATCTAGTGAGTCATTTCATGGCACTAGTGAATCAAGAGACACAGGAAACAAGCCCCTCTTTACAATGAAAGCTACTTATCAGTGGATGTATACATGGGCTGTTAACTAAGTTTTTCCTAAACCATTTCGTGTTGTCTGTGGAAAACAACTTTACAAATACAGCAATGGTTCCAGCAAAATTCAAAAGACACTTAAATACAAATTGTATTCATTTGACAGGTTAAATGTCAATATACTCTTAGCTATATACCCAAATGTCAAATGTACTGTAATCTCAAAACAAACAGAATAAAGATTTTGTTTAAAAAAAAAAAAATCAGTGAAAAGGCTGAAGCAGCAAGTTATACAGTAAAATTTATTGCCTAGAAAAGGGAAAGTCACACAATTAGTGGTGAGAATCTACTATAATTATAATTAAAAACGTAAAATTACACTGAGTAAAAGATCAGTAAAATGCTTATATGAGATACAGAAAGAGAAACTAAAAATGTTCTACAGTACATGTTGAGCATCCCAAATCCAAAAATCTGAAATCGAAAGTGCTCCAAAATTTGGCCAGGCGCGGTGGCTCACGCCTGTAATCCTAGCACTCTGGGAGGATGAGGTGGGCAGATCATCAGAGGTCAGGAGTTTGAGATCAGCCTGGGCAACATGGTGAAACCCCGTCTCTACAAAAAATAAAAAATTGGCCAGTCATGGTGGCAGGCACCTGTGATCTCTGCTATTCAGGAGACTGAGGCAGGACAATCACTTGAACCCAGGAGGTGGAGGTTATAATGAGCCAAGATTGCACCACTCCACTGCAGCCTGAGCAACAAAGGGAGACTTCCTCTCAAAAAAATACAAGCAAACCTGACTTCACAACACAGTGTTTTCTTCACAGAGAGATGCTGGTGTCAAAAGCCCTACGAGATGAAATTTTTAAAGCTCTAATTGAAGCTCCAAAAAAGTATTAACTATTTATATAAAAACCTGTTCATTCAAAAACGTTTAAAGAACTGTGTAAAAACATGAATGAAGAGCACATAAATCAACTACATACAGAAATACAGTGGCTTAGCAGAAGAATTCTCAACAGGTGTCTACGCTGAAAGATGAATTCCAGGAGTGCTTTCACAAACACAGTGGGCCAGATTTTGCCAAATATTTTTAGAATGAAGAATGGCCCAATCTGCAAATATCTGTTATCACATGAAGTAACTGAACAACTCTCTGCAAGGTGTTAGAGAAAATCATTTTTAAGGCCAGTTGTGGTAGTTCACACTTGTAATCCCAAGTGCTTTGGGGAGACTGAGGCAGGAGGATCACTTGAGACCAGGAGTTCTGGACAAGCCTGGGTAACATAGCGATACCTCCATCTCTAGAAAAAATTTAAAAATTAGCTTGGCATGGTGGCATATGGCTGTAATCCCAGCTACTTGGGAGGATGAAGCAAGAGGAATCCCTGAGCCCAGGAGTTCAAGGTTGCAGTGAGCTATGACTGCATCTATACTCCAACAAGTCTGTGTCTCAAAAATATATATATATATTTACTTCAAGTGACAAGATTCTTGGGGAAAAAAATCCTATGATCAAAAAAGAAGGAAATCTTAAAATGTTTCCATTGTTTCTAGCACTTGAGAGTGAAAATATTTATCTGCAAACCTCAAATATTGCTGACATAGAAGAAAAATATTAAAAAAGAAAAATAAATAGTATTTCCCTTTTCTTTTCAAATAAGTGTAAGACTGAGAAAGGAACCCTGTCTCTGAATCTTATGCTCAGGCTGAGAACTTGACTTTGAGGAGGAAGAATTTTGTGTGCCACATTATATGTTCTTGATTACACACTCAAGAGGAGATTTACTGATCTGCCCCTAAAAAAGTTATGGATTTCTCTGAACCAGTAATGTCCTGCCAATCATAGGAAAATAATGAACATTTAGCTGCAGGTTTTCAGCTTCTTAAGTTTTTTCTTATTTAACAAGCACCTAGAGCAAGGAGGAATTGTCTCATGTCAGATGAAAACAAAAACTGTGAATGCTTATCTCAAATTAAGCAAAACAAAAATAGGTTTTATGTGAACAAGATAAACTTCATTCTTTTAGTTTTAAAAGGTAATTTTATTGTATACATTAAAACCTATAAAACATGAAAAAAATCAAAACACAAATATTTTGTTAACTTGTGGACCTATATTTGAGCCTCACCATGTCAATCAGTTAAAAAAAAAAAAGAGTGGGTTTATTTCAAAATCTTACATAAATTACATCTTGGACTATATTTTTATAAGTATTGCTTTCGCTTAGGTTTTTAATAGCTTTGCTATTTGATACTGTCAATAATTTTCATGGTATATTAGGTGCAAAAGTAATCGCAGTTATTGTGATTACTTTTAGTGTTAATTGTATTTTTAATTAAAAGTAAAGGCAAAAACTGTGATTACTTTTGCACCAACCTAAATAAATAACATTAATTAAAATCAGCTTGTAATAGTAGTAACATAAAGATAGACATAGAGACCAAAAGAATGAAAGTCCAGAAATAAATTCAAGTATCTATGGCCAATCGGTTTTTGACATGGGTGTCAAGTCCACTCAATTGGAAAAAATAGTCTCTTCAACAAATGGTGCTGGAACAACTTGATAACCACATGCCAAAGAATGAAGCTGGACCCCTATTTCATATTACATACAAAAATTAACTCAAAAGGGATTAGCAACCCAAACATATATTAAAACACTTAGAAGAACACATGGGGGTAAATCTGCATGTCTTGGATTTGGTAATGAATTCTTAGTATGACAACAAAGGCATGAACAACAACAGAAAATAAATAAACTGGACTTCATCAAAACTAAAAATTTTTGTATCTCAAAGGACATTGTCATAAAAATGGAAGAAAAAAAAAAGCAAGTGTTAGGATGTAGAAAAATTGGAACCTAGGTATGTTGCTGGTGGGTGTGTAAAAAATACAACCACTGTGAAAAAGTTTGATGGTTCCTCAAACAGCTAAACATAGAATTACCATATGACCCAGCAATTCTACTCTTAGGTATATACCCAAAAAAACTAAACACAAGGACTCAAACAGATAACTTTATGCCGATGTTCATAGCAGCATTATTCACGACAGTCAGAAGATGAAAACCACCCAAGTGCCCACCAATAAATGAATGAACAATATGTGGTATAAACATACAAAAAAATACTATTCAGCCATAAAAAGCAATGAAGTTTAATATACACTACAAAATAAACGAACCTTGAAAACACTATGCTAAGTGAATTAAAGACCTAAATGTAAGACCCGAACCATAAAACTCTTAGAAGAAAACATAGTGAACAAGCTCCTCAGCACTGGTCTTGGCAATTTTTTGCATAGGATCTAAAGCATACGCAACAAAAACAAAAATAAACAAATGGGACTATGTCAAACTAAAAAGTTCCACACACCAAAGGAAATAACAAAATGAAAGACAGCCCATAGGTTGGGAGTAAATATGTGCCAGCCATATATCTAGACATATGGCTTATACCAAGATATACGAGGTTAATACTTAAATATATAAGAAATACACACAATAGTGAAAAAAAAATGAATAACCCATACTCTTCCAAAGAAGACATTAAAATGGCCAACAGGTATATAAAGCGGTCCTCCACATCACTTATCAGAGAAATGGAATTCAAGACCACAATGAAATATCGTCACCTCACACCTGTTAGGATGGCTATTACCAAAAAGACAAGAGACCTAAAAGTTATTTCATAGTTCTTCCAGGGTATAAAGATTGAGAAAAGTTGGGGCAGTCACTAGCAGGCAGCTGGTACACACCAGAACAGACCCAACATGGTTCTACAGCTAGTGAGGATAGCCTGAGGTTCCTGATCCATTGTCTCCTGACCTCAACAGTTTCCAGATTCTGAAACAGCAGTGTGGATCCAGAAATGAAGCTCTAGAAACAATTTCACAATTAGGCTGGAGGTTTCCTAATCATAAGGTTTGAGAGTTTTTCCTTAAAGCTCAATCTACTGTCTCTTTCTTCAGATCTCTCAACTTAATTCTTCCTAAGTAAGCCACTTAATGCCTGTGCCAGATATTGATTTATTGACCCTCATCTCCCAATTCACCCTTTTTGCCTGCTCTGTGAAAATGGATTTGTACCCTTTAAATTTTTTTTTATCTGCCAACTGACATGATATTAAGCTTTGTCAGCAGAGGGCACTGGAAAAACATTGCAAGGAAAACGAATTGTGCTTCCCGGTTCCAGGGCATTCACTTGGCTCCAGTAGGCAAGGCTTTTCCAGGACCCTACTAAAACAAGGATGGTTTTTCCATCACCAGGCTCCTCAGTATGTGCTGCTTTTCCAACAAGCGCCTAGGCAGTTTTGTAGCAGAGTGTCTCTGATGAGATACCTCTACATAAACAGCATTCCCTGGTACCCTAAGTGGTAAATTTCCAGCAAATTCCACCAGTGCTGTACCATAGCTTGAACTTGACCTTGCCCTTTCCAATAAGATCTAGGTTTACCTGGAAGATGGAAAAGCACTCTTAGTCCTGGGATAGTCACTGCTCCTTATATCTGCTATTCCTGTATTCGTTGGCATTATCTTTACTTCTCACTGGTAAATCTCTTATTACTCCAATCCCCTGTTATAGTCAATGATTCCTTATATTATTCTTTCCCTGTTAAATTACTGTGTGGTTTCTATCTCCTGATTGAATCCATACTGATATATTCCAACAATTCTTTAAACTATTTAGCAGCCTATGGTAAACTCTCTCTTTGCTTAAGGGAAAAGTGGTTCTTTCTCTACAAGTGTGTCTTTACCGTTTTATTTTTAAATGAAGGATGTGGGTTCTGAAATGGGAAGGGAATATACAATATCCTCAGAGATGAAAGGAAGTTGTGACATCAACTTTTTTTAATTTAGGAAGTGATACTAATCATCCATAGCCAGGGTCAAAAACCATTCCTAGGTCAACCTATGCAATACTTCAATTGGAATATTAACTTCATCTTAGAGTACTATCATTCCTGTTATGCTTAACTGCTATTTTGAAACTTAGCCTACAATGAGATACCACTTCACAACCAAAAGAATGGCTATAACTTTAAAAAGACACATAATAACAAGTATTAGCAAGGATGTGGGAAACTAGAACCCTCACACATTGCTGACAGGAAGGTAAAATGGTGCAATTACTTTGGAAGTAGTTTAGCAGATTTTTGTTTTGGTTTGGTTTGGTTTGAGACAGGGTCTTGCTCTATCATCACCCAGGCAGGAGTACGGTAGTACGAACATGGCTCGCTGCAGACTCAACCTCCTAGGCTCAAGCAATCCTTCTGCCTCAGCTGGGACCACAGGTGCACACCACCACCCAACTAATTGTTTTCTTCATTCTTTATAGAGACAGGGGTCCTGTCATGTTGTCCAGGCTGGTCTCAAATTCTTGGGCTCCAGCAATTCTCCCACCTCAGCCTCCAAAAGT
This sequence comes from Cacajao melanocephalus, assembly GCA_963573385.1. Taxonomy (NCBI): domain Eukaryota; kingdom Metazoa; phylum Chordata; class Mammalia; order Primates; family Pitheciidae; genus Cacajao; species Cacajao melanocephalus. Next base: position 56,146 of record CAUYLG010050863.1, on the reverse strand, counting down.
ACTTGAGATTACAGGCATGAGGGACCAAGCCCAGCCCAATGATTTTGCTATGTTTTAGCCCAACCAGGCAAACAGTCAAATTTATTTCACCTATTTTATTGTCATTAATTTTATCAAAAAGTGTGAGTAAGAGTAAACCTACAAAAAGGTTATGTATCTTTTCTGATCAAACATTCGCATTAAAACCAAACAAATCTGTAAGGTTCACACACTACTCCACAAAAGATGTTCAGACACTTAAAAAAGGTCTAATTTGCTTTTCCTTGTGACATTTCCATTTTACTATCAATAAATGAGGTATGTTTAAAGAGCAGAATCTCATTACACTTTAATTATTAAATGATTTGTTTAAAATAACTCTTCCTCCAACTCAGATTTCAACCATTTTCAGATTTAAACAAAGCCAAATTTTCTAAATGTATATAGGTGATGAAATTTAAAATCTTACCTTGAAACACACATTTTCTCTGCGTCTAATCTGTGACTATGACCCATTTTTATAAAGAAAGCACTATAACCCAAAGTCAGAGTCACCTCCAGCTAACATACCAATATAAATTAAAATATATAAAATATGAGGAATAAAAACAGCTACATGTCATATAAAAAAACAAAGAACAGAAATAAAACCCTATGTAAAGGGATTAAATTTGCCAATCAAAACACAAAGATTGGCAGAATAGATTTTTTTTAATGATCCAACTGTATGCTGCCTGCAAGAGACTTATTTTAGATCCCTAGGCTCAAATACACTGAAAGGGAAACAATGGAAAAAGATATTCCATGCAAATAGTAACCAAAAGAGAGCAGGAAGGGCTATGCTAGTATCATAAAAAACAGACTCTGAATCAAAAAAGTCTACAAGAGAAGAGGTATATTATATATTAATAAAAGGTTCAATGGAGCAAGAAGATAAAACAATTATAAACATTTACACACTACCATAATATATGAAGTAGTTACAGATCATCGAAATACGAGGCAAAAACTAACATAATTAAAGGAAGAAATACTTCTACAATAAAAGGTGGAGACTTAATACACCACACTCCATAAGGAAAAAAGCAACCAGAAAGAAGTAGAGAGGTGATTTGAAGAACACAATGAACCAACCAGATCTAACATATATTTAGAACAAGGTACTCAACAACAGAGTATACATTCTTCTCAAGTGCACACAGAACATTCTCCAAAACAGGTCACATATATTAGGATACAAATTAAGTCTCAATTGATTTTAAAAGATATTTATCATACAAAATGTGCTCTCCAACCTCACAACAAGACGTTAGAAATCAATCTGAGAAAGAAAACTGGAAAATTCACAAATTTGTGGAAATTAAACAATACACTCTTAACCAATGAATCAAAGAAGGAATCACCAGGTTAATTAGAAAACAGAGACAAATAAAAGGAAAGACATGACACACCAAAACTCACAGGATACAGCAAAAGCAGTGCTAAGGAGAAAATTTATAGATATAAACACATTCAAAAGGAAGAAAGCTCTCAATACAACCTACCTTTATAACTAAGGAACAAGAAAAAGAAGAACTAAACCCAAAGTGAGCAGAAGGAAGAAAATAAAAAAGACCAGAGCAGAAATAATTTAAAAAGAGAGTAGAAAAGCAATACAGAAAATCAACAAAACCAAAAGTTGGTGCTTTGAAAAGATTAACAAAACTGACAAACCTTTAGCAAGGTTTAAAACAGAGAGAGAAGACTCAAATTACTAAAATCAGAAATGAAAGGGGAGACATTATGACCAATTCTACAAAACCAAAAAGATTATAACAGAGTACTTTGAACAACAGTACACCAACACATTGGATAACATAGATGAGATAAATTCCTAGAAACACAAAACCTACGAAGCCTGAACCACAGTGGAATAGAATAGACCCATAACTATTAAGGAGATATAATCAGTAATTAAAAACCTCCTTATAAAGCAAAGCCTAAACCTGATGGCCTCACTGGTAAATTCCACCAATATTAAAAAAAAAAAAGAGAGAGGAGAGAGAGAGAGGAAAGACACGAGAGAGAGACAGAGAGAGAGAGAGAAATACTTCCTACCTCATGAGAGAGAGAGAGAGAGAGAGAGAGAGAGAGAAGGAACACTTTCTACCTCATTCTATAAGGCCAGCACTGCACTGATACCAAAGTCAGACAGATGCTACAAGAAAATGACCGACTAATATTTCTTAGGACCACTAATGCAAAAATCTTCAACAAAATACTAGCAAACCAAATACAGCAACATGAAGGCAAATCAAAACTACTAGATATCACCATACCCATTAGGATGGCTGCTACCAAAAACAAAACAAAAACAGAAAATAATAAGTGCTCACGTGGATAGATTAGAATCACTGTGCACTAAGATAGGAATGTAAAATCGGGCAGCCACTATGGAAAACAGTATGAAGTTTCCAAAAAAAAATTAAAAATAGAACTACCATATAATCTAGCAATTCCGCTTCCAGGTATATACTCAAAAGAATTGAAAGCAAGGTGTTCTTTGGGAGGCCAAGGTAGGTGGATCACAAGGTGAGGAGATTGAGACCATCCTGGTTAACATGGTGAAATCCCGTCTCTACTGAAAATACCAAAAATCAGTCGGGCGTGGTGGTACATGCCTGTAGTCCCAGCTACTCTGAGTCTGAGGCAGGAGAACTGCTTGTACCCGGGAGGCAGAGATGGCAGTGAGCTGAGATTGCACCACTGCACTCCAGCCTAAGCCACAGAGCAAGACTCTGTCTAAAAAAAAAAAAAGAAGGAAGGAAGAGAGGGAGGGAGGGAGGGAAGGAAGGTGGGTCGGTCTTGAAGAGATGTTTGCATACCTAGGTTCACAGCAGCATTATTCACAAAAGCCATAATGTAGAAGCAACTCAAGTGTCTATCAACAGATGAAAGGATAAACGAAATCTTGTATATGTGTACAACAGATTACCCAGACTTAAAATGAAAGTCCTGATACATGGTACAAGAACAAACCTTGAAGACATTGTGCTAAACGAAAGAAGCCAGTCACAAAAAGATAAACACTGTATAATTGATTCCACTCACGTGACCCACTCAGAGTTGTCAAATTCATAGCAACAGAAAATAGAACAGTGCCTGTGAGGGAATGGAATATGGGGGAGGGGGAGAGTAACTGTTTAATATGTACAGAGTTTCAATTTCAGAAGATAAAAGAAGTTCTGTAGCTGTATGGTGGTGACGGCTGTACAACAACATGTATACTTGGTGCCACTGAACTACACACTTAAAAATGGTTTAAATGGTAAATTTTATGTTATATGTTTTACCACCATTTTTTAAATAAATATATTTTTAAAGATCAAAATATGAACCTTGTGTTAAAAAATGGGAAAAAGTCAAGTTTCAAATGTAAATAAGTTAAAATTAATGAGATTAAATTTAAAGGTGGCAGATTAGTTTTCACCAGGCACCAAAAAGAAGTCTAGAAAGTGTGCCAACTATAAATTAATAAACCTAAAGAGTTCTTGTCAAAATAATATTCTTTTTAATTCATTAAGCTCTATTATATGTAGGCAGTGTTCAGATTTTTATTAACATTATCCTACCATAAATCCCCCTGGCTGACTTTATTATTGTTTTTAATCCCAATATAACAAATATTCTTATAATCTTCATAATTTTAAATCATTTTCCCCATAAGGAAAGAATGTGAGGCAAAGACAGCAAGTACCTGGCATTTCTCCTTAGGATGGCTCATTCTCAGCATGAATTAAGTGAGAAATAAGCAGAGATTAAGAAGGGAAAACAGGTCACTTTTCTTTTAAGTTTACTATTTAGATATTAGTGGAGCCTTTCACATTGTGCCTTCACTGTTTAATACTTGCATTCCCAAAATGTTACATTTGAACATTTATATAGAACTGTACTACCAAGTCTGATTTTTGTTTTTAGATGGTATTCAGATTACTAATACTATAATCCCACTGTATCAGCACCTGACTATAACCATTAAGAAACTTTCTTTGAATAACCTTTACTGTATTTAATTTTGTACGTTAAAATACATATGATTATTATATGTTTAGTTGACACATAATAATCATATGTATTTGTGAGGTACACAGTGATGTTTTGATACATGTAATGTATAGCAATCAGATCAGGGTAATTAGCAAATCCATCATCTCAAACATTTATCACTTCTTTGTGTTCAGAGCATTCAATAACCTCCTGGCTATTTGAAACTATATATTATCAATTACAGTGATCCCATAGTTTTAGAGAACACCGTAGAACTCACTCCTACTATCTAACTATAATAAAAATTTTTAATAAGGCCTTTACCAGGTCTCAAAGCCTAAAACAGAACAAACCAAAGATTGTCACTACCACTTCACTTCTTAATCAAAGATTTGTGAGAAATCCTCTTTAAGATTTAAATCCAGAAGTTCTAAAAGCATGGTACAGGGGCCCCTGGGGTCCTGACACTCTTTTAGGGGACCCACAAGATCAAAACTATTTGTATAATACTAAAATTTAAAATCTTAAAATTACTGGCATCTTAGAATGAATTAAAGTCACCATCAAGCACCAGCAACTATAAAACAAGAAAAAGTCAATGTCACTTAAGAATGTCCTTGAAACAGTAAAAAGTATTCATTTTTCCAAACCTTTTTATGTGACAAAATGAGAAGTCTGCATGAACCATTTCTGCTACATATCAAATTACAATAGTTGATGGCTGTCTCAAAGTACAGTACTTATGTTACTGTATTGAGAGCTTCAACTAGCCTGTTTTCAAATGGAAGTGACTGAAAGAATGACTGACCGACTATGGTTATTCAAACTGGAATATTTTGGCAGAGGTTTTCTCAGAAAAGAATAAAGTGAACTTGCCTGTCACTTTAAGTAAACGATTGGTAGTCACATCTGTTGCCAATGATAGAATTTGAGCTTTCAAGCAAAAATCAGAATTCTGGAAAAGTCATATCCACAATCATCATGTCAAGATCTAAACAGCTTCCCAATAATTTGTCTCTAACAGAATGGGTGGTGGCATTAACAAACGTAACTTTCTTTGCTATTGCATGATGAAAGATGTCAACATTTGGAAGATCTGCCTAACGCTGAACCAATATTTACAAATGACCGAGGAATGATGTTACAATTTCAGGAATGGGTATAAGATCCATTCAAAGTTCAAACCAATGGGTTTTAATGTAACAGAGCATGCAAAAATCCACTTACATGATTTCAGATTCCTCACTGCAACTAACCTTTAAGTAACTGGCACTTATTGAGTTTTAATATGATGCCAAACAAATATCCACAATTATCTGAAAAAGCTATTAAAATGCTCTCTCCCCTGGCCTCCCCACCATATTAAGCCATTAACTGTGTAAGACTAGATTTTCTCCACATATGCTTCAATCCAAACAACATATTGCAATAGACTAGATGCTGAAGTAAATATGATAATCCAGCTGTTTCCATTAAACCGACAGATTTACAAAAAAGTAAAACAATGCCACTTTTCTCACTACCTTATTTTTTGTTTTAAAAAAAGTTCTTTTCATTAAAACTATGGCATTTATATTAACATGTAAAGAGTTTATAACTGTCATTTTAAGTGAATTGACAAAACAATTTATATTTCTCTTTTCATTTACAATACAGTAAATATTCACAAAGTTTTTTGGGGATCCTCAGTAACTTTTAACAGTGTAAAAGGGTTCTGAGACCAAAAGTTTGAAAGCATTTAGAGTTTTAATATCAGATCCCTGCAAACGAAGAACAAGTATGCAAAATCATTACTGAAAGGAAAAAAAAAGTCCCTAGGAAAATTATATGAAAGCTGAAAATGAACACAATGTCAAATCAAAACTGACCTGACTCTATAACATCAATAAAGAAGAAAATAAAGAATGCTTAGATAAAACTGGTTTTGTGTACCCTGGAAACATCATACAATATCCTGATCAAATAAACACATACATACTTACCGATATTTTTGATAGCCGCATATTATAGTCAAAGAAACACCCAATCACAAACTCAAAAACAGATGATTAAAAGATTAAAATAGCAGCCATCACCAACAGGAGGGAGACCATCCAAGGTTCTGTCAGAAGGGACAAACAGGGATATTTCAGCAGCTCTCCAGTAGCATCCCAGGGCACCCAGCTCAGGGTCTAGCTGTTCTATTTAAAACTGACTTACATGTTTCCAAGGCAGGACAGTGAGACTAAGCTCTCATTTAACCCCGAAGGAGCAAATGGGTCATTGTGGAATTAATCTGCACTAATACTACTCCATCCGCCAAAAGTCCTTTTTCCGCTTACTAGATCCCTTAGAAGACTGAGGAAGAGCAACGGTAATAACAACATTTACTGGGCACTTACTAAATGCCAGGCACTGTGGGCTATGCACTTTACATGCATTAATCACTTAATATTTGAGAATATCTTAAGAGTATACACTATTATGATGTCATTTTTGGAGCTGAGAAAATTAAAGTACAAAGAGGAAAATAACTTGCCTTAAAAAAATAAATAAAAATAATTTGCCTAAAGCAAAGCCAGGACACAAAACCTAGTCATCTGGCTCTGAGGGCCAACTCCTTAGCCACTACACTATAGTACACAGGCACAGTAATCAACAGTAACATATGAAGTTTAAATTCAGTGCCTACTCTACACAATTTCTGTTGTTTACATTGAAACCCACTGCCTAAGGAAAGCTTCCACCTTGCAGATGGCCCTCTGACAGGTGCATCCATTACTATTCACGCACTGTTCAACTTGCAGATAGCAGGGGACTTCAAGCAAGGAAAGTAGATTTGGGAAGATGAATACTTTGGATGAGGTTTAAAAAAATTCAGGCCAGGTGCAGTGGCTCATACCTGTAATCCCAGCACTTTGGAAAGCCAAGACAGGCAAATCACCTGAGGTCAGGAGTTCGAGACCAGCCTGGCCAACATGGTGAAACCCTTTCTCCTAAAAATACAAAAATTAGCTGGGCGTAGTGGTGGGCACCTGTAATCCCAGCTACTCAGGAGGGTGAGGCAGGAGAACTGCTTGAACCCAGTACAGGCAGGGTGCAGTGAGCCGAGATGGAACCACTGCATTCCAGCCTGGGCAACAGAGTGAGACTCCATCTCAAAAAAATAAATAAATAAATGTAGAATACAAACTACAAAATTTCATAACTCTGGGACCTCTTTTCCTTCTACTAATAGAAGTAAAACCATTAACTAGACTTTTCTAAAGAGTACAATGCCTCAAGTCAATTGGAAAAGCTTTGTAAAAATAGTCTACAAAAGTGTACATTAATAGATTTAAATGCTTCGCAATATTGGCCAAATAGGGTAGTTTTAAGCCTATCCACTTCATTTCCGAGTTCAGAGTGAGTCTGCAGTTGCAATTATGTGATGAATCAATTCAGGGCAGAGTTCTGTGATCATTAAAAATGAACAGGTAACTTCACCATAAAGTTTAACTCCAGAAAAGTGGAATGGGAAAAGGAACAAGTCATATTAGAGTTCTGCCTGCAGGATGAGAAACAGTGGGTATGGCAAAACTAAGTATCTCGCCATAATTCTACGCAAGAAATACAGATCTTTTAGAGTTTTGTTTGATTTTGACATTTGGCACGTTTTTAAATAAGCACCATTTAAAATGCCTTAAATAAATCACTTTTTCGGCCTACTGAACTAAAAATATTCCACGATACAATTACAAAAATAACTTTCTGGTTTTCTCAGACAACCAGTTTATAAGAACAATGCAGAGGTCCACAAAGGATAATTTTATTTACATAAAGCTTAAAAAACGGACATAAAAAGTAAGTGGAAATGAGTGATTAAGAAGATTGTTAAGGTCCTTTCTAACTATAAATTGTCATGCATTGAAATTAAACACAACTACAATTTTTTAAACACCTAAAGGAAAAAACCCACATAGAATTAATACTGCCAAAGAAAATTTCCACTACCTTCAGGCACTTGAGCAAGCTATGTTAAAACGAGAAATGGGCTTTAAAGTATCCATATTCACATCGATTACACTATGATGCATGAAAACTCCATTCTACAATGAGTAAACGCCCAGGAAAGGAACCCAAGAAACTCCAATTCCCCTGGTGCTCAAAAGAGGTTTATTCGGCAGCTCAAGGTGGGAAACGACAGTAGAGTCGAGCCAGCCTTTGGGTTACAGAAGTCCCTGAACACTGGCAATTGAGAACCCGCAATTCAGGATGGAAGACACTAGGGAAACTCTGCACTGTCACGGAGGATGATCTGATTCAGGTTCAAACCAAAAGCTCAAGGCGACAAGTTGTAAACAGAAGACACACGCTTCAGCTCAAACCACCCAGCGAGAGGAAGCAAACCTGCCCATAGCCGGTGTCACAGCAAATGCCACCTTGCTGGCGCTCAGCCGTGAACCCTTAAGCACAGGGGCCCGCGACGCGGCTGCCGGCTACCACTTGGGGGGGGGGGGCTTGGGGGGGGGGGGACGCGCGACTGGGCGCGCCCGCCTCCGGCCCTGCAGCCCCTCGGCTGGACTCCCCGCGGCGCCGCGAGCTCGGGCTCGACAGAAAGGGCAGAGCAGAAGGGGCGGCCTCCTCCCAGAGACCGCGCCCAAAACCCTCCGCGAGGACTGGGAAGGGGGTCCGCCTAGGGTCCGGGGACTGGAGAAGGCGTTTTCCAGACCCAGCCAAAACCCCAGCCAGTCATGGCTTTCCCTCAAGACCGAGTCCGTTCCCCTCACGCCCCATGAAAGACACAACGCGTCAGGTAAGGGGCGCAGGGATCCAGGGTCGCCCCTCCTGCCCCCGGGCGCCGCCGTCCGCCACTCCTGCAGCCCGGGGAGAGCAGAGGGGCGGCTGACTGGGACGCGCGGACCGCAGCAGGGCGCTCACCGTCTCAAGATGGGGCCCTGGCGGGGACCGCGCAGAGCCGCAGCACCCGGCTTGGCACCCAGATCACGGCGGATCCCTCGCAGCCCGCCGCCAGGTGTTTTCATACAAACCCCGGGGGCAGGCAAGGCGGAGGCGGCGGCAGCTGCGGCGGCGGCGGCTCTGGAGGCGGCGGAACCTGCCCGCATCCCGGGCAACGTCAGCGCGGCGCCCCGCCCACCGCACGCCTCGCCAGCCGGCTCCCTGCACGCGCCGGGAGGGAGGAGGTGGGGCGTGCGCGGCCGCGAAAGAGGCGGGGCGGAGCGCTCGCCCCCTTCCCACCGCGTCTCCTGTTACCCCTGTGCGCGCTCCGCCCCGCCCCTCTGCGCGCCCGGCGGAAGGGAGCGCGCCCGTGGGGGCGGGAATTAGAGGTCGGTGTTCCGCGCGCTGCCGGCCGCTTGTCCTCAGTAGCCCGGGCCACCGCCCCACCGTACCGAGCTGCGAGCGACTCCACACGTTCTTCAAGTCACTTTTCTGTACGCTTCCAACTGGGACCCCAGCCTTTTCCCGGAACTAAGCCTGCGCCTACCCCCTTCCCCGCCATCAGTCACTCTCTTAGAAAGGGATCTTAGCGCTCCCCACGTGATACCAGGGTCGCATCAAAGGCTGGGGACTGCGGTAAAGCTTAGCACTTTCCTGACCTCAAGGATGGTCCATAATAAGAAGCTGGAAGGGACATGCCATTACTACAATTGGGCTCCCAGAAAACAACAGGATTTCACCCTGTGGCCAAACCTCTGTAAATTAGATGCCTAGTGCTGCAGCGAACAAAATAGTATGATGAATTGAAAAGATTGCCTGCATATAATCAAAACGGTAATGCTAAGTTGGCCACTGAAGGCAAAGGCGGAATGTTTTATCTGAGCCAAAGCAATGTGTCAAAGAAATTACTAATACACCCCCTTCTGTTTTGACTGTACTTAAGTGTACTGTAATGTATTGCAAATAAATACTGACATCATTTACTTTTTCAAGATGCAAAAGATCATGTTTGCTGCTGTTTATGGTAAGGAATGTAATGCTACAGCTAGATAAGGGAATGCACTGAGAACTGTGAGATTTTTGTTTTGTTTTATGATCTTGTTCAAATAAAATTAAGCAGGTGTGAAAGCAATTCAAAAAGTAACCCAAGGTACACCACAGTGTTTCTTACAGTTTGCCATATTCAGATGAACGAGAAACTGCCATTTAATAAACATCGTAGTTTCCCTCATCGTGAGCACTAAAAAATAGGTTACAGTATTTAAAATAATTTTAAAACAACCACAACCCCAAACCACCCAATGGGAAAGGTATTACCTGAAAATACCCAACAATAAGGTAATGATTTTACAATGATGCTAAATATGTATGTAATATAGACAAAACTTTTCTTAAAGACCATTTTTCTAAGTGAGTCAACCTGCCATATGGGAAGCTATTATGTGGATGTGTGTGTTTGTAGAATTTGAATCCCACTTTTTACAAGCACTGTTAGCATAGTTTGATGATCAGGACACAAACCCAGGATATTAACCCACACGGGATAAATAGCAGCATTACATAGCTTTGAAATGATCCCAGACACAAAGTTTGCTACGAGAGTGAGTGATTAGTGTTTAGCCGTAACTTAGAACATACTCCCCCACCCACTGGGAATGTGAATTCACCCTTCACCAGATCCCACATGTATGAACTTGAAATATGTTACCTCCCCTAGCCAATGTGACATTACATCTTATCAAACACCACATGTAAGTTACTGACCTCAACTACAGGATTTTGAAATACATATAAACTCAAGAATTTGCAAGATACTTTGAGAGCTCAGCAGGTGGCAGATCATACACTCTGTCAGCCACTTCCCTGATCACTACCAGCTCAGGCTGCAAAAGGGCCACACCCTGTTAGCCTTTAAGCTTTGAAGCTTATCCACCAACACTGGCACCACCCTCTAGCATTGTGGGACCTTGCATATTCTCACAGATCTTCTGTATGTTGGACACCATCTCTCCCAAGAACCTGAGGCTTCAAAAGGTACAATTGTTTCTTTTTTTTTTTTTTTTTGAGACAGTCTCACTCTGTTGTTAAGGCTGTAATATAGTAGTGCCATTGTGGCTCACTGCAGCCTTGGCCTCCCAGACTCAATGAATCTTCCTACTTCAGCCTCCCACTGAGTAGGTGGGACTACAAGCACAGGTCACCATGCCTGGCTAATTTTTTTAATTGTTTTTGTAGAGTCAGGGTTTCTCTAAGTCACCCAAGCTGATCTCAAACTCCTGGGCTCAGCAATCCTCCTGCCTCAGCCTTCCAAAATGCTGGGATTACAGGCATTAACCACCATACCCACTTCAATCTTTAATTAGACTTTATTTTCCACAGAGCTCTGCTTCAATCTCAATTGAGCAACTAGGCTTTAATAGTTTTGGAACTCACTCACTATGTGGTTAATATACATCATCTATGGAGTGTATTCCCTGTGAAATTATTTTCTTAATTCTCCGCCTCTATACTTTGTGGACCTAACAAAATAAATTATCTTCACATGGCAATGAACTGTGTTGATACAGCATTTTTTTCTCCTTAGCTCAGCGAGCTCCGGTTCTTGTCTCAAGACCAGGAAAAATTAACTTTGTGGACACTTGAAGAGTGAGTAGAGTAGAATTTATTAAGTGAAAGGAAAGCTCTGAGCAAAGAGAGGGGTCCTGAAAGCAGATTCCCAGTTGCCTGCTTCACAGCTGACTACAAGGACTTTTACATACAAGTTAAGGGGTTGGGTTCCCTATATGTATAAGGTGCAAATTCCTGGTGGCTCCACCCCATTCCCCCAGTGTGCATTTGGGTCCTTAGTCCACCGTGGGCATGTTTAGGCAAGATCCTGTGTAAGTTCCCTTATCTGTACGAAACACGGATGGGAGGTTCTCTAGGGACCCTTCCCTTACTGCCTGCCTAAAGCAAGCTGGCTAACTCCATTCAATGTAATTCATGAAATCATGCTTTTATCTTTTTCTTTTGAACCATGCAAAACACAGAGCCAGTTTCTACTGGTCACTCTTTCCACAGCTTCTTCAATAAACCTTATTATGATATATAAAACTAAATGTGAATAGCTGATACAGATCAGAATCAGGCTATATAATGGAATTCATTTAACTTGGATTCCTCAAATCAGTCTAGCCTTGTAGGTACTCAAAAATTTTTGCCTGTTTTATTTTTGGACTAGTCATGGAGAAAGAAAGGTGAACATTGAAGCCCAGCTACCTCTTTCTCTTTTACTGATTTCCTTATCTCTGTGCTTTTAATAAGGTAACATACAAAATGCAACACACTGTTTTACAAAACTCTATAGTCATAAGGCTTAGAACAACTATGGACCTCTCAAAAAGTCTACAGCAATTTGCATCTGGCACATAAATGTTAGGAGAGCAGGATTGATCATGAGGTTTCTGAAACATAGCTGGTTCTCTGGAGTTAGAGGATTGCTTAACTATTCAACAGTCAACCATTTATTGAGCACTTCTTATGTACCAGACAGTCCTCTTGAGATCTTCTGAGGAATTAAGCAAATGATAGTGCTCAACAAAATACCTAACCACTGCCTCGTGTCAAACTAAAAGGTTTACCACAAATAGACTGCAGAACAGAATGTAGCACAAACGACCAGAGCTGCATCTAAGTGAATGCAGCAAAACTGGGAAATGGAGGGAAGCAATCTGGGATTTCACACAAAGAATAGTTCTTGATGCAAAATCTTTTACAGTGGCAAATGGTTTCCATGGTAAGCTGTGAATGATACATAATTCGGGGTTGAACTTAAAGGTCAGGTGTGGTGGCTCATGCCTGTAATCCCAGCATTTTGGGAGGCCAAAGCAGGAGGATCAATTGGTGATATAGGAGTTAAGAAGAAATCACTTAGGCAGATAGTAAGGGTTTGGGAGCCCTCAGTAAGGCTTTTCTCTTTAATGAAAAGCAGCCTTAAATCATTTTCTAATAAACAGCAGCCTGTAAAGTCGAGCTGCAGACATAGACAAGCAAGCTGGGAGCTTGCACTGGTGAATGCCAGTAGGAACTAGGGACTAGACATGTTCAAGATGGTAGCTCCATCTTTCCTTCTCTTTGTCAGCCACGTGTACAGTAAGAAGCAATCAACAGGAAAGCCCATTTGCATAATAAGATTAGGGTGGGGTGACCAGCCTTCCTTCCTCCTCCCTTACCCCCCACATACTATGTGGACATCATACCTGATGGAACCAATCTGTGAGCCCTATATAAATTAGACACCGCCTTCTCCAACCTGCCTATAAAATCTGCTGGGTCCACCACCTCACCCCCTATTCGGACATCTCTCTCCTTCCTGTGGAGTTGCTCTCCTCTCTCCTTTCTTCTATTAAATAACTTTCCACTCCTTAACCCACCCACATGTATCCAAGTCTCGAATTCTTTCTTGGCACACAACAACAAACCCCATAGTATATACCCCAGACAGCATAGGCATATCATTGGAGCCAGGGAGTTCAAAACCAGCCTGGACAACATAGTGAAACCCCCAACTCTACAAAAAAAAAAAAAAATTAAAATTACCTGGGCGTGGTGGTGCATGCCTGTAGTCCTAACTACTTGGGAGGCTGAGGCTGGAGGATAGCTTGAGCCGAGGAGTTCAAGGCTACAGTAAACTGTAATCATACCACTCACTGCACACCAGCCTGGGCAACAGAGCAAGATTCTGCTTCTAACCAAAAGAAAGAGAAAGAGAGAGAGAGAAAAGCAACATTAAGTTTAACAATCCATATGTATAAAACACTACACCCTCACATTCTTCTTTTTTTTGTTGTTTGAGTTGAGTTTCCCTCCTGTTGCCCAGGCTGGAGTACAATGGTGCAATCTCTCTCTGCTCATGCAGCCTCTGCCTCCCAGGTTCAAGCGATTATCCTACCTCAGCATCCCAAGTAGCTGGGATTAACAGGCATGAGCCACCACATACAGCTATTTTTGTATTTTTAGCATAGATGGGGTTTCACCATGTTGGCCAGGCTGATCTTGAACTCAAGTGAGCCACCCACCTCAGCCTCCCAAATGCAGGGATTACAGGGGTGAGCCATTGTACCCGGCCACCCTCACATTCTTCATTTGTGAAATGAAACTTAAATATTACTGCCAAATCTAAAGCTTTAAAATTTGGCATCCCTTTGATTCACTTATAGGAATTTATCCAAGTGCAGTGACTTATGCCTGTAATCCCAGCGTTTTGGGAGGCTAGGACAAGAGGATCACTTGAGGCCAGGAGTTCAAGACCAACCTGGACAAGACAATGAGACCCCCATCTCTACATAAAAATAAAAATTAGCTGGGCATGGTGATGCATGCCTGTAGTCCTAGCTACTCAGGAGGCTGAGGCAGGAGGTTAGCCTGAAGCCAGGAGTTCAAGGCTGTAGTAAACGATGATCATACTACTGCACTGTAGCATGGAAAGAAAGAAGGAAAGAAGGAAAGGAAGGAAGGAAGGAGAGAGAGAAAGAGAGAGAGAGAGTTGAAGAAAGAAAGAAAGAGGAAGAGAGAGTCAAAGAAAGAAAGAGAGAGAGCGAGAAAGAGTCAGGGACCAGTCTTGACAAGGACCGTGGGGGTTGCAAAGGACAGCAGAGACAAAGAAATGAGAAAAGACAAGTTAAGAGTGCATAAAGTGGGGACCAGGAGGCCAACATGAGTATGGAGGCTGCGAAGGCCCCAAGCTCTGGAGACCCACATCATTTATTGGTGTACAACACAAAGCAAGAATGTGGTAGCAGGGTGGAGGGAGATAGCTAGGGCAGTTTGGCATTTCCTTTGAGGCATATAGGACAAATTCTATTCTAGATTTAATCACTAAACAAACTAGAGGGGTTGTAGATAGGAGCCAGCTAGTTTGGTCGCATTCTTCTGCTTCCAAGAGGCATTCCTCTCTTGAGCACAGAGCATGGCTTTCCATAAGCTCTTTCTTTCTGAGCCAGATAAGCAGGTCATGCATTGACCTTCCTTCCAGCAAAGGAGGGAGAGAGAAAGGGAAGGAAGGGAGGGAGGGCAAGGAAGCTTTAAAATTTAGCATACCCTTTGATTCATTTATAGGAATGTATCCTAAAGAAATATCCAGGGATACCATTCTATCAATCCAGAAAAAAAAAAAAAGAAAAGAAAAAAAAGAAATATCCAGGGAAGTGTGAAAAGATTTAGTTACAAGAATGTTTGTCCCAGAGTGGTTTATAATAGCATCTTAAATGTTCAAGAAGGTATCTGGTTAAATACATTATTGTACATCCATCCAGTAAGTCACTAGGAAGCCATTAAAATTAATGTAAAATAGAGGTTCTTAACTTGGGGCCCAGTGGGTTTAATTCATGAACAGATGTAAATTTACCTTAAGGCTAATGAAGTGAAGGACTATGAAAGCCAGAGAACTCCTCCCTTATACAGACCCTGTGAGTGCCTGAGTTGCTGAGAATTTAAAGAATCATGAAAAGGAGAAGGCAGGTGGGACTTGAAGCCAAAACAGGAAGAATTTCTACGTAAGCATTTCTGGTAAATTTCCTGAACAGATCTAATTTAGAAAGGACCTGAATCTCCAAGTCTCCAGCAAAATGTTGTGATTTCTCCATCTAAATAAATATTTAGACTTATATGTAATTTTATTTTTTTCCTTTTAGAAAGGCTTCTCATGGTGAGAGAAAAAAATTTTCCTATCACTTTCAAGTCAGTTTCTCAACCCTAGAATCTAGATAAGTGTTCTGTGTTTTTTTTCCTAATAACCCAAATAAAATTTTTAACAAAAATGAAAAACCCACAAACTATTTCCTTTTCTATGTAATCAAACTGTTCAGCATTTCTTTGAAAAGATTGCCTCTTAAGTATCTGATTTGAAAATATTAAAAAATAGCTTCATATCAGCTAACCATCAATTAGATCAAAACATATAAATAGTCTAAATTCATTTTCTGATATGTTATTAAGTCAGAAAAGCAACTTAATGAACCATATGGATTGAATGACCCTATTTGTATTATTTAAAATCAATACCGTTGGCCAGGCACAGTGGCTCACGCTTGTAGTCCCAACACTTTGGGAGGTCGAGGCAGGGGGATCACCTGAGGTCAGGACTTCAATACCAACCTAGACAACATGGTGAAAATCTGTCTCTACTAAAAATACAAAAATTAGCCAGGTATGGTGGTGCCCACCTGTAATCCCAACTACACAGGAGGCTGAGGCAGGAGAATCACTTGAACCTGAGAGGTGGAGGTTGCAGTGAGCCAAGATCATGCCACTACACTCCAACCTGGGTTACAGAGTGAGACTCTGTCTCAATAAATAAAATATACTGTAGAAAATATTACGCGTTTATAGTATCATAAACAGAGTTCTGTAAGGAAAAATGCCATTCTATTTACTAGAATTACTTGGGGCTGGGGTGGGATAGGTAGTGCCACTTTGTATGTTTTGTGTTCTTAAATGCTTTCAAAGTAAACATGCAACCTAAAAGAATAAATAAAATTGAAAACAAAAACATAAAAGAGGATCACCAAAGTTATATAAGCATCAAGTCATACAATTCTGAATCCTCCTCTGTTCATTCACTAAAAAGTTTGACTTGTGTAGATACAGAGCTGCTTCTTCTAGAACTTAGGAAATGTGGCTTTCATTAGCTACTGGACATATATCCTCTGAAACTTACTGGAAATCCATCCGTTAGGGTGTTGAAGAAAGTTGTTCATAGGAAGGTGTCTCATCAGAAACACTCGACTATGAAACTACCGAAAGGAGTGCCAGCTACTGGCTATTAGGTGCTGGTGGTCACTGTGTGCTATAAAAGCCATGTAATAGAGAAGTCACCCAAGGGAAGTGAATGTTGATCTCTGCTGTTGGCAGGTTAGGCACTCCGCAGTAGCATAGCCAAATCAGAACTAGTGATGCTAAGTCCATGTTGTCGAGCTAATGCATAGCCTCCATTCCTGCCACCACAGGCACTTTGCTTATGGGTCCATTGAACAAACACTGGGGTGACTGGAAAAAAGACTATGAGCCACAAAGAGCCTCATTTGCAATACCTGCCCTTTGGTGGGCTTTCTTTTTTTTTTTTTTTTTTTTTTTTTGAGACAGAGCCTGGCTCTGTCACCCAGGCTGGGGTCCAATGGCCTGATTTCAGCTCACTGAAACCTTTGCCTCCTGGTATCAAGCAATTCTCCCTGCCTCAGCCTCCCAGGTAACTGGGATTACAGGTGCCTACCACCAAGCCTGGCTAATTTTTGTATTTTTTAGTAGAGATGGGGTTTCCACCATGTTGGCCAGGCTGGTCTTGAACTCCTGACCTCAGGTGATCCTATCCACCTCGGCCTCCCAAAGTGCTGGGATAACAGGCTTGAGCCACTGCGCCCAGCCTGATGGGCTTTCATACAGAGCACAAATGTCTTAACAGCCTGTGCCCATTCAAAGAGATTCCCCTACATACCTCCTTGTCACCAGTCTTTCAGTCCTGTTTCTTCTAAGTTCCTTACTTCCCCAGCCAAACAATTGGCAACTTCCCATGAAGCAGCATAGATTCATACATCTATCCATCTTTCGCTCCAGACATAGAAAACCAGATATATTGCTCAAAGTTTACCCACTAAAGAGATTTTCCTTCACCATCGTCCTTCAGGGTCACCCCAGCATGGGGCTATAATGTTGCAGCTAGCCACCTTTGGATGATGTCAACATGTTCTATAGACATATCTGTAAAACAGTCTTGATTTTTTTCTTCCTCAGATAATTGCTCAAATATATGATGTCCCCAATATACCTCAATACTATCTGTAATGCTTTCAGACTTCCTCCTATTGGTGGGACTCTTCAATTTTCCAAAGGACTCTAGACCTGTAATTCTTCCCTTAGAAATTGAGGAAAGACAACAGCGTGGTTTCCCATGAACTTACAGCAGGGTCTACAATCTTTTATATCAGGACACTGGTGAAAACACTTTTACAACTTTCTACAACATTGTCTGGGATTCAGAATGACCCATTTACACTTTAACTTTTTTTTTTTTTGAGACAGAGTCTTGCTTTGTTGCCCAGGCTGAAGTGCGGTGGCGCAATCTTAGCTCACTGCAGCCTACACTTCCTGGATTCAAGCAATTGTCCTGCCTCAGCCCCAACACACAGACCCTCAGGGAGGAGAGAAGGGTGAAATGTTGAGTCAGCCACCAATGGCCAAGGGTTTAATCAACCATGCCTATGTATCAAAACATCCATAAAAACCCAAAAGGAGGAGAGTTTCTGGGTTGCTGAACACTTGGAGATGCTGGTATGGTAGTGTGCTAGAGAGGGCATGGAAGCTCCACATGTCTTTCTCCATACCTTGCCCGGTGCATCTCTTCCATCTAGCTATTCCTAGGTTGTACCCTTTTTTATTTATTTATTTATTTTATTTTATTTTATTTTTTAAAGATGGGGTTTCACCCTGGTGGCCAGGCTGGTCTTGAACTCCTGACCTCAGATGATCCACCCACCTCAGCCTCCCAAAGTGCTAGGATTACAGGTGTGAGCTACCCTGCCCAGCCGCTTTTTTATAATCAATGAATTAGAGTAAGCAAATTGCCTTCCTGAGTTCTGCAAGACACTCTAGAAAATACTCAAATCCAAGCAGGGGGCAGTCTTGGGAACCTTTAACGTACACAACCTTAAATAATGATATTCAGAAAATAGGCCGGGTACCATGGCTCATGCCTGTAATCCCAGTACTTTGGGAGGCCGAGGTGGGTGGATCACAGGGTCAGGAGATAGAGACCATCCTGGCTAAAATGGTGAAAACTCGTCTCTATCAAAAATACAAAAAATTAGCCAGGCGTGGTGGCACTCACCTGTAGTCCCAGCTACTCAGGAGGCTGAGGCAGGAGAATCACTTCGATCCAGGAGGCAGAGGTTGCAATGAGCTGAGATTGCGCCACTGCCCTCCAGCCTGGGCAACAGAGTGAGACTCTAGCTCAATAAAATAAAATAGAAAGAAAATATAATTAAGTATAGAGTGTATTCTAGTGGAAAGCCTGAGGATGCCCACCTGGGAAATACAGACTCCAAACAAATGGGGTCAACATTCCAAACTGGAGAAGTTAAAGTTTCACTTATATAGGAAGAGACAGAGAAATTTTATCAGGATTACAACATTTTCCATACATGACCAGGACATGCAAGACAGTGATTTGATCCGTTACAGACTGTTGCATTTCAAAGATTACTTTCTTACTTCATATGGAGGAATGAAGTTCTGAAGGGGTCTTATCTCTGGTACCACTTGATTTTCCTGATGATTTACAGGAAAAAAAAAAAAAGGCAGAAGTTGTAAATGCATGCCACGTGACTCAGGCTGCAGAGCCACAGTCCTCTCAAGGCTCAGAATAATTTAAAGCCACAACAGCTTTAGGGTAGAATTATTTAATTATACACTGGTCAGTCAGAAGCACATGTAACAACCTAGATTTGCAATTAGTGTTTGAAGTGAGGGTAGTCCTGTGGGACTGAGCTCTTAACCTCTGGGATTTGACTAGATCTCCAGGTAGAGAGTGTTAGAATTGAGTTAAATTAGGCTAGTTTCAGTGGCTCACGCCTGTAATCCCAGCACTTTGGGAGGCTGAGGTAGGTAGATCACTTGAGGTCAGGAGTTCCAGACTGGCCTGGCCAACATGGTGAACTCTACCAAAAACACAGAAATTAGCCAGGCATGGTGGAGTATACCTGTAATCCCAGCTAGTCGGGAGGCTGAGACAGGAGAATAGCTTGAACCCAGGAGGTGGAGGTTGCAGTGAGCCGAGAGCGTGCCATTGCACTCCAGCCTGTGTGACAGAGCAAGACTCTGTCTCAAAGAAAAAAAAGAATTGAATTATATTGTAGGACACCCAGTCGGTGTCTGCCAAGATGTGGAGAATTGCTTGCTGTGGGAAAAAAAACCCAGAGTTTTGGTGACTAGAAGTGTTCTAGGAGTGTTGAAGAGAAAAAGCTGTTTTTCCTTAAACAATAAAGAACAAGATTCATAAAAGGGACTCCTACCAAAGGGTGAGTGAATATTACTAAGTGAGACATAAAAAATATCTTAAAGGTAAAAACAGGACCAGGTGCAGTGGCTTATGCTTACAATCCCAGCACTTTGGGAGGCCGAGGCGGGTGGACCACCTGCAGTCAGGAATTTGAGATCAGCCTGACCAACATGGCAAAACCCCGTCTCTGCTAAAAATATAAAAATTAGCCAGGTATCGGCTGGGCGCGGTGGCTCACACCTGTAATCCCAGCACTTTGGGAGGCTGAGGCGGGAGGATCACGAGGTCAAGAGATCAAGACCATCCTGACCAACATGGTGAAACCCCTTCTCTACTAAAAATACAAAAATTAGCTGGGTGTGGTGGTGCACGCCTGTAGTCCCAGCTACTCTGGAGGCTGAGGCAGGAGAATTGCCTGAACCCGGAAGGTGGAGGTTGCAGTGAGCTGAGATTGCGCCACTGCACTCCAGCCTGGCGCCAGGCGACAGAATGAGACTGTCTCAACAAAAGGACAAAAAATTAGCTAGGTATGATGGTGTGCGCCTGTAGTCCCTGCTACTCGGGAGGCTGAGGCAGGAGAATCACTTGAACCCCAGAGGCAGAGGTTGCAGTGAGCTGAGATCACACCGTTGCACTCCAGCCTGGGCGATAAGAGCGAAACTCTTTCTCAAAAAAGAAAAGAAAAGAAAAAAAAAGGTCAAAACAGAGTAACCCTGACCCCAGCTGGCCTTGCTTGTAAGTGATGTTCACAATATGCTAGTATATTGTTCTTATAAAA
This sequence comes from Cacajao melanocephalus, assembly GCA_963573385.1. Classification (NCBI taxonomy): domain Eukaryota; kingdom Metazoa; phylum Chordata; class Mammalia; order Primates; family Pitheciidae; genus Cacajao; species Cacajao melanocephalus. The sequence goes on along the minus strand of CAUYLG010050863.1, from coordinate 35,417 downwards.
AGTGAAACAGTGTTACTTGGCTAAGGCCAGATATCTCAGGCTTCAACTGAGGATTTTCCTGAGAATCCCACAATATAGCATAGAAGGGATGTCTCTTTTCTTTGGGAATTCATTTGTCTTGATCTCTGTAGTAGGCAGAATAATCCCCCTGCCCTCTACCACCGACACAAAGATGTTCACATCTTAATCCCCAGAACCTGTAGATATATTACCTTACATGTCAAAAAGACTTTGCAGATATGATTAAGTTAATGGATTTGGGACAGAGAGATTATTCTGAATTATCTGGGCTCAATCTAATTATATGAGACCTTAAAAGCAGAGGGCCTTTCTTTGCTGTGGTCAGAAGATGTGACTAACACAAGATGGGGCAGAAAGATGCAACATTGCTAGCTTTGAAGTTGGAGGAAATGAGCCATGAACCAAAAAATGTGGTTGGCCTCTAGAAGCTGGAAAAGGCAAGGAAAAGGATTCTCCCCTGGAGCTCCAGACAAGAATGCAGCCCTGTTGACATCTTCGTTTTAGCCCAGTAAGACTCATATTGGTTTCTACTCTACAGAACTATAATATAACACATCTGCATTATTTTAAGCCACAACAGTTGTGATAATTTGTTGCAACAGCAATAGAAAACTAATACCAGCTTTGTGTTGGCTATGTGTAAGTAATGGGCCCACCACTGAATATAATCATAGCTACACTCACTTCTTAATCACACATTACCTACCCCTGACTGATTAGGCTGGAATTTTTTTCTTTTTAGAGAGGCAATGTAGTTATGTTCTTTCCTCACGAATTGGAGAAAGGTTCATCATTATGCAATTATCATTTTACCAAACCCCCTTCTCCAAGTCAGGTTAACTATCTAAAGATGCTAATACAATAATTTGCATACAGTAAGAGCTTGCTACATGTTTGCCGATTGATCATTCTGACGGTAGAAATGAAGATAGATTAGAAGTTTTCTCTAGCCATAAAGGAAAATAGAACATTAAAAAAATGCTTTTTAAAAGGTATTAGTAAAGATTAAAACTATGGCTGGGCATCTATGACAAAGCCACAGCCAACATTATACTGAGTGGGGAAAAGTTGAAAGCATTCTCCCTGAGAACTGGAACAAGAAAGTAGTACTTGAAGTCTTAGCCAGAGATCAGATGAGAGAAAGAAATAAAGGGCATCCAAATTGGTAAAGAGGAAGTCAAACTGTTGCTGTTCATAGATGATATGATCATATACCTAAAAAACCCTAAAAACTCATCCGAAAAGCTCCCACATCTGATAAATGAATTCAGTAAAGTTTCAGGATACAAAATCAATGTACAGAGATCAGTAACAGTGCTATACACTAACAGCTGCCAAGCTGAGAATCAAATCAAGAACTCAACCGCTTTCATAACAGATAAAAAATAAAATACTCAGGAATATACCTAGCCAAGAAGTTCAAAGACCTCTATAAGGAAAACGGCAAAACACTGCTGAAAGAAATCATAGACTATACAAACAAATGGAAATACATCCCATGGGTAGAATTACTATTGTGAAAATGACCGTACTGCCAAAACCAGTCTACAATTTCAATTTAATTCCCATCATAACATCATCATTCTTCACAGAACTAGAAAAAACAATCCTAAAATTCATATGAAACCAAAAAAGAACCCACATATCCAAAGCAAGACTAAGCAAAAAGAACAAATCTGGAGGCATCACATTATTCAACTTCAGACCATACTACAAGACTATAGTCACCAAAACAGCATGATATTGGTATAAAAATAGGCACATAGACCAATCGGACAGAATAGAGAACCCAGAAATAAAGCCAAATACAGCCAACTGATCTTCGACAAAGCATGCAAAAACATAAAGTAGGGAAAGGACACCCTATTCCAACAAATGGTGCTGGAATAATTGGCAAGCAACATGTAGGAGAATGAAACTGGATCCTCATCTCTCACCTTATACAAAAATCAACTCAAGATGGATCAAAGATTTAAATCTAAGATCTGAAGCCATAAAAATTCCAGAAGATAACATTAGAAAAATTATTCTAGACATTGACTTAGGCAAAGACTTCATGACCAAGAACCCAAAAGCAATGCAATAAAAACAAACAAAAATAATTAGATGGGACTTAATCACACCAAAAAGCTTCTGCACAGAAAAAGAAATAATCAGTAGAGAAAACAGACAACCCAGTGCGAGAGAAAATCTTCACAATCTAGATCTCCAACAAAGCACCAATATCTAGAATCTGCAAAAAACTCAAATCAGCAAGAAAAAAAAATCCTATCAAAAAGTGGGCTAAGGACATGAATAGACAATTCTTAAAAGAAGATATACAAATGGCCAACAAACATATGGAAAAATGCTCAACATCATTAATTATTAGGGAAATGCAAATCAAAACCACAATGCAATATCACCTTACTCTTGCAAGAATGGCCATAATTTAAAAATTAAAAAATAATAGATGTTGGCATGGATGTGGTGAAAAGGGAACAGTTTTACACTGCTGTTGGCAATGTAAGCTAATATAACCACTATGGAAAAGAGTATGGAGATTCCTTAAAGAACTACAAGTAGGTATAACATTTGATCCAGCAATCTCGCTACTGGGTATCTACCAGAGGAAAATAAGTCATTATATGAAAAAGACACTTACACATGCATGTTTACAGCAACACAATTCACAATTGCAAAAATGTGGAACCAGTCCAAATGCCCATCAATCAATGAGTGGATAAAGAAAATGTGGTGTATATGTATATATATATATACCATGGAATACTACTCAACAATAAAACAATAAAAATGAATTAAATGATGACATTTGCAGCAACCTGGATGCAGTTGGAGACTATTATTCTATGTGAAGTAAATCAGGAGTGGAAAACCAAACATCATATGTTCTCACTTGTAAATGAGAGCTAAGCTATGAAAATGCAAAGGGCATAAGAACAATACATTGGACTCTGGGGACACAGGGGGAAGGGTGGGAGGGGTGAAAGATAAAAGACTACACGTTGGGTACAGCATACACTGCTAGGCTGATGATGGGTGCACCAAAATCTAATAAATCACCACTAAAGACCATATCCATGTAACCAAACACCACCTGTTCCCCAAAAACCTACTGAAATAAAAAAAGAAAAGAAAAGGAGGGAGGGAGGGAGGGAAAGACAAAGGGAGGAAAAACGTGGCTGGGCTCAGTGGCTCACACTTGTAATTATAGCATTTTGGGAGGCCAAGGCAAAATGATCTCTTGAGTCCAGGAGTCTGAGACCCACCTAGGCAACATAGTAATACCCTGTCTCTACAAAAAAAGTTCTTAAAAATAGCTGGGTGTCATGGCATGCACCTGTAGTCCCAGCTACTTAGGAAGCATAGGCAGGAGGATTGATCAAGCCCAGGAGTTTGAGACTGCAGTGAGCTATGATCACCACTGCACTCCAACCTGGCCAGTGGAGTGAGACCCTGTCTCAACTGGAAAAAAAAAAGGAGAGGGGGGAGAAAATATTTGAGTTCTACTTCTGCATGTAAACCAGAAATCTTTTCTTTAAATTAATCATTACAATTCATATGCATGCTTGGATAAGCACAGTACATCACTGAAAGCTAAATAAGGACTGATAATAATGGTTGCCTCTGGAGAGAACTGGTCGGCTATTTGGTGGAGGTGAGAGGGAGACTTACGTTTATTGAATACTATATCATTACTTTAGCTTATGTCATGTGTACATGGTACCCGCTTAAATAACTACTTGATTTTTTTTTTTTTTTGTAAATTTGAAGCTTTTAGTTCAGCTTTTATTCAGAATTTTATATAAGGGAAAAGCTTTTCATGTATAGATTAACTCACAGACATTTCATATGGTTTGGCTCTGTGTCACCACCCAAATCTCATCTCAAATTGTAACCCCCATAATCCCCACATGTCAAGTGAGGGACCTAGTAGGGTGTGCTTGGATCATGGGGGTGGTTTCCCCCATGGTGCTTTTGTGATAGTGAGTGGGTTGAATCTACATTCCTGATAGAAAGAATCACTCTCCCTTCAACAGGAGAGTGACCTCCCTCACGAGATCTGCTGGTTTTTATAAGTGGCAGTTTTTTCCTGTGTGCTCTCTCTTTTCTTTCTCATGCCATTGTGTAAGATGTGCCTTGCTTCCCCTTTATCTTCTGCCATGATTGTAAGTTTCCTGAGATCTCCCCAGCCATGTGGAACTGTGAATCAATTAAACCTCTTTCCTTTCTAAATTACCCAGTTTCGGGTAGTATCTTTATACCAGTGTAAGAACAGCCTAATACACATGTATACAGATGAGGAAACTGTTAAAAACCAGTCAAGAGTGGCATTACATTGGGCACTCAACTTAAAAACAGAAATTCCTTTTGAAAAAATCATGTGTGTGTATGAATAAATATATCTATTCATACACATATAATGCTAGCATATACACCAAAAATAGTAACAACTATCTCTGAATGGGCATAAGTGATTTTTTATTTTCTCCCTTTTGCTTTTTTAATATTCTAAAATTTTGTAAGGAACATAGGTCACTTTTGTAATTAGAAGGGAAGCCAATTTAAAAGATGAAATCTTCCCATGACTTGAGCCCAGCTACCTGATTAATTTATTTTCCCATTTCCTTGTAGCAAAGAGAATGTTTCCAGCTGCAAGAGAGAGCTACCAGAGAGTTTGGCCTGCTGATTACACTGGTAAAAATCCCAGATGAGCAATTCTTCTGGTCTTCAATATGGTTAAACAAGACATTTGGCTTTTTTGAGTAGGTGCATCCAACCATGATCGGTTGATTGAAAACTAATCGACGTTAACTGAACTCAAAAATGACTGAATTATACCCAGATTAATAACGTATTAAAATAAGGGATGTGTTTTTCTGGTGAACAAACAGCTCTGCCCATCTTCAAAAGTTTTTTTATTGCTTTATGTATCTATTTATTTATTTATTAGCAGTGGTATGCTTTCTTCAAGCAACTGTGTGTTTTGTTTTGTTTTTATGGACAACCAATACATAACAGAAAATGAAGCTGCTCTGATTGAAGATAGATGACAGATCTGACCAGCCTCAAGTTCCCCTTCCTTTCCATTCCTTAAGATGTTCCCTAAGGGGTCTCTTTAGAATCCCCAAGACTCCAAAGAATGCAGTTTAACACCAACTCATCTGATGGTACCAAATGGATAAGCAGAAGGTTGTTTGGTGAACATAGACCTGAAGTAAACAAAAATAGAGGAATACTACATCCAGATTCTGGGAAATGTCTGATGAGTTTTTCTAGTTCCACAATAGTATATGCCTCTCTGAGAGATAGGAGTCTACATTCCTGATAGAAAGAATCACTCTCCCTTCAACAGTGCTAAACAATAGTGGGCCAGTAAACCAGCTTGCTGAAAACAAACAAAATAACCCAAAAAGCCCTGGCTACAGCAATTTGGCATTTTCTGTGATGTAAACACTCTCACAGTGGTCTATCAATAGAATTTAACAACAGCTGGCAAAATTCCTGAATGTTTGCCAGTTCTTGTAAACCTGTACTAGCTGCCTTTAGCACACACTGGCAGAAAACCCCTAACTAATTCTTGTTATATGTGTGCTCCACACAGAATCCAACCTGCTGTTTCTTCTCTATTTCTTCATACACTTGGATTATAACAAGCCTAATAAGCCGATAAGTTTATTAGGCTATAGTTTTCTTTGGGGATGTTCTTGCCTGGTAATAAATCTGGATCAACTTTATAGGATTTAGGAGTTTCCTGAAACTCTAACAATCACATATCTACAAACCATCTCTGGATGGTATCTGTAAAAGGCAAGTCGACTTGTCATGTGTTAATTGTTACTGGCTTTGTTTGGAGAGCAGCCAGATAACAAAAGCCCCATTATTTACTGACAGCAGCAATTTCTGATAAACTATAGACATCCCTTCAGCCTTGTGATTATTTCATACCTAAATATCTTTTCTTCCCTTATGAATCACGCTGCTGTTTCTTCCTGGAAGCCAGATGGACAATTTTTTTTTTTTTTTTTGATACAGAGTCTCACTCTGTCACCCAGGCTGGAGTGCAGTGGTGCAATCTCAGCTCACTGCAGCTTCTGTCTCCCAGGTTCCAATGATTCTCCTGCCTCAGCCTCCTGGGTAGCTGGGATTACAAGCACTTACCACCATGCCTGGCTAATTTTTGTATTTTTAGTAGAGTCTGGGGTTTCACCATGTTGGCTAGGCTTGTCTCAAACTCCTGACCTCAAGTGATCTGCCCACCTGGGCCTCCCAAAGTGGTAGAATTACAGGCATGAGCCACTGCACCCAGTCAACAATTTTTAATAAATGTTGTGTTCACATGGCTCTGGAAGAACTGGACCTGGACAAATAATTGGGTTAGTTTTACTGTTTTTCATTCATGTAAGGCTTATTGCCAAGTTTAAAATGAGGAAACTGAGGCCAGTATAAGAAAAATTAAATTCCAGTTTATTCAGCTCCCGGGCAAGGTTCTATGATCCTGGGGAAAGGGGCCAGAGAAGTCCCACTGACTTCCTGGGACATAGGATTTTTATAGCTTTAGGTAATGAGGAGTGTCTGAGTGTTCTAATTGGTTGCAGGGGAGCGGGATGGAGATGGGGAAGGCTGCTATTGGTGGGTAGATTGTCGGGCGGGTTTTTCTAATATGAGATCTGGCTAGGGTTGCATCAGCCGGATCCTTTCAGGGGAACATGTGCTTGGAGGTAGGTGCTGTGTGCAGAGGTGGGTGTGTCTGGCCTCCTGGAGAGGTGACCAGCCTTACATTCCGACCCTTTTGATGATATAGGACGCTGCTTCTTTCTGGCTACTTCCTGCTGAATAGGGGCGGAGTGAGGGGGAAGGGTCAGTTGGCCGGTGCCTCGGTTGGGAGCCGGACGTATGGGTGAAGTAGTGTCTGGTTTACTGCCACCCTGGAAATTTCTTTTATACGGGCCTGTAAAAACCTGAGGAAAAAAGGGGCTGACATTAACAGAAGGCAAATGACGATAATGGGAATGATAATAGGGGTCACCCAGGTAAGCATGGGGGATTGCCACCAGTTGAGAGGTGAGACTGATGCATTTTGCTTCTTATGGAGGTCTTCTTGGAGGCGACAGAGAGTGTTGACATTTTCCTCTACAAGGCCTGTTTAATTGATACAATAGCAGCACTGTTCCTGAAGAAACAGACAGGTACCTCCCTTTTCTGCTGTTAGCAGGTCAAGGGCCCGACGGTTCTGGAGAGTTACCTGGGCCAGCGACGTGATTTGTTGCTAGAGGGAGGCCAGGGAGGCAGCCGACGCTTTGATAGCCACGCGAAGCTTGTCCTCTAGTTGAGTGGCGGAAGTGACACTGTAGCCTAGAGCGCCACTACTCAGCCCGGCTGCCACCAGAGAGGACGCGAGAGAGAGACCCACTACCATTGGGAGGAAGACTGCTCGTCTGTCTCGGTGATTGAAGGAAGGTGGAAGGAGGGACAGAAATTCGGCCTGTCCATATACCTCTTGTGGAACTAAGGTGACAGGCACACAAGGAAAAGGGAAGGAAGTATTAATAACTTTGGTTAACGTTCCATTACACCAGAAGTATCCTCCTGGTGGCGCGTAGAGGGAGGATTTTACTTTTACTGTGGTGTTACAGCTGAGACTGAAGCTGCTGGCCGTCTTATAGCAGAGAAAAAAAATTTGAGAGTGCACTTTGAACAAGGGTATATCCGTTAATGTGGTGCCAGGCCCCGTAGGTGATTGTGACAGGTTGAACCCGAACCTGAGGGTGACTGCAGTCAAAGGGGGGCTGCTAAGAGAGGGACATAGGAAACAGTGGGTGAGGTTAACGGTTTTGGTTAGATTTAACATGTTGGCCCCCTGTTATACTAGAGTTAACTAGGAGGAAGGTTGGGAGGCGCTTTCTGTGAATTGGTTAGTTAGGGTGGCCTCATTTTCTAAGATTGCATGGCTTACAGAGCTGAGTTGTTCTATACCTTCAGGGACAATGCGGGTATAGGCCCGGAATATTAGCCATGTTCCCTGGGGGTATTTCCAGATATAGTTTACATACAGTTTGGCAGGCACTCCAACGTTCCAGCGCTCGTTCTTGGGGTCGTGGATGTTGAGAATTAAAGTTCCGTTTGAGAGAAGGGTTAGCAATTGGTTATTGGATGGCAGGGGGTTTCGGCTTGTGAATGTTACAAAAGTGATAGGGGCACCCACCAAAGGTGGCATTCCACCAGCGGCAGTAGTCATGGGGCTGGTCATAGAGGAAACATAGTCCATGCTTAAAATGATGGCCTTCCTGAAGGACAGTACTTTTTCCTTGTGGGATAGGGATGAGTACAAACAGATTGACAGCCAGCTGGCTTCAACCCAACCTGAAAAGGTATCTACAAAAGTTAGGAGGTAGCGGAGCTTTTTGTGAGTGGGCATATGAGTGAAGTCAATTTGCCAGTCTTGGGCCGGTAGGTTGCCACGCATTTGGTGGGTAGGAAACTGTGGCCTTAAGCCTCCCTGAGGCGAGACCTTAGAGCAAGTAATGCATGCCTTGTGTATCTGCTCGATTGTTTGTTGCATACCTGGTGAGAAAAAGAGGGGCTGTACAAAGCGGTGTAACACCTTAGGCCCTATATGTAAGGATTGGTGGACTTCAGCAATAATTTTTGATGCTTGCTCCCGGGGAAGGACAATTTTATCGTTAAGGAAGATCCAGCCCTGATTAGATTCTGTTCCCCCTTTTAGTATGAGGGTCTGTTTTTCTGATGGTAAGTATACAGGCTGTGTGGCCGTGGTAAGGAAGAGAACAGGGGTAGGGGTCAACTTGGCGTTAAAGATCTTGCTGCTGTATCTGCCCGCGCATTGCCCCGGGAGACGGCATCATGCTGGACCTCGTGTCCTTGGCAGTGTATGACTGCAACCTCCATGGGCAATGATAAGGCCTGTAAGAGGTTAGATATCTGTGTAGCATTGATTATGGAGGACCCCTTTGTGGTAAGGAATCCCTGCTCTCTCCAGAGGGCAGAGTGGCAATGGGTAATAAGAAAGGCATATTTTGAGTTAGTATAGATATTTGCTCGCTTTCCCTGTGCTAGTGTAAGAGCTTGGATTAGGGCAATGAGCTCCACCTTTTGTGATGTGGTTCAGTCAAGGAGGCGACGTGCCTCAAGGGTGGCTGAATCTGTGACTACTGCATAGCCTGCCTTTCGCTGCCGGTAGGCTGTCATTACTGAACTTCCGTCCACATAAAAGGTAAGGTCTGGGTTACGTAGGGGGAGGTCGGATAGGCCCTCCCGAGGTTTGGCAAGCGTATCCATTAGTTTGGGGCAGGAGTGGGCTGGGGAAGGGAGAAGGGATGAAAGGGGAAGCAAGGTAGCTGGGTTGAGTGAGGAAGTGGAGTGAAGTCTGACTGAAGGGTTTTCAATGAAAAGCAGGTGGAACTCCTGTAGACGGGAGGGCCCCAGGTGGACGAGAGATTTGTGGGAGAGGAGGTTGGTAAGCCGGTGAGGAGAGAACACTGAGATGGGCTGGCCCAGGGTAAGTTTTAGGGATTCTTTGGTAAGTTCTGTTGCTGCTCCCAAGGCCCGCAGGCAGGGCTGCCACCCCCTGACCGTGGGGTCAAGTTGCTTTGATAAGTAGCCTACAGGGTGGAACACAGGACCCAGGAGTTGGGTTAGAACCCCGACAGCAATGCCCTGTTTCTCATCAGTGAACAGATGAAAGGGGCGATTGAGGTCTGGCAGATGAAGTGGGAGTGCGGTGGACAGAGCAGTTTGGAGGGTTTTAAAAGCTTGTTTTACAACCCCAGGATGGAAGAGAGGTCCCGTGGGGGTGTCCTTAGCCGCCACATACAGAGGTTTAGCTAGAGAAGCAAAGTTAGGTATCCAGTGGCGGAAGAATCATACAAATCCTAAAAAGGAGAGAATCTGGTCGGCAGTCTGCGGGGGCTGCAGTGAAAGAAGTGCTTTCTGGCAATCTGTTGTTAGGCCTTTAGTTTTGGGGGTGAGGCAAATGCCCAAGTAGACCACCAACGTGACTGATAACTGTGCTTTGGAGGGAGATACTCGGTATCCCTGAGATCCAAGAAAGTTAAGGAGAGCGGCAGTATGCTGTTGGGATAAGGAGAGGGAGGGGCTACAAAGTAACAGGTCGTCTACGGACTGGAGAAGGAGACTGGGTTGAAAGAGGCAGGAGCCAAGGTCGGCTGCCAAGGCTTGTCCAAAAATGTGAGGGCTGTCTCTGAATCCCTGAGGCAGGACTGTCCAGGTAAACTGTTGTGACAGGTTGGGGTCAGGATCAGTCCAGGTGAAGGCAAAGAGAAAGCAGGACTCAGGGTGAAGGGGAATGGTAAAGAAGGCGTCCTTGAGGTCAAGAACTGTAAAATGAGAGGTAGTGGAGGGAATGTTTGATAATAGGGTGTATGGGTTGGGGACTACAGGGTGGAGGGGTACCACCGCCTCGTTGATAAGGCACAGGTCCTGGATCAGGCGGTAGTTGCTGGACAGCTTTCGGACCGGCAAGATAGGAGTGTTACAAGGGGAACTGGTGAGAATAAGTAGTTCCTGGGCTAACAGGTGAGTGATGATAGGCTTCAGGCCTTGACGGTGGGTCTTTGATATGGGGTACTGAGGACGTGAAGGAAAGTGGGTAGGATCTTTGAGGCATATTTTAACCGGGGTATGATGTTTGGCCACTACAGGCTTGGAGGTATCCCATACCAGGGGATTAACTACTACAGGAGGGATAGGGGGTTGAGGCGAGGAGTTAGGGCGGGACATGGCGTAAGTTAAGAGTGGCAGTAGGAGGTGGGCAGATGATGGGCTTTAGTGTGGGGAGCCCGTGAGTTGGAGAGTGGCCCCCACAGTCTGGAGCCTAAAAGGGGAACTGGGCACGAGGGTATGATTAAAAAAGAGTGGGAAAAGGGGTGTCCCTTGAGGACACAGGCTAAAGGATGGGTTTGATTAGGACAGGAAGGCTTACTGTCAATTCCCATAACTGAAACCTGGGAAGGTATGCTAGGTCCTGAGTAGGAAGGCAATACAGAATAGGTAGCTCCCCATGTCCACTAAGAAGGAAATGGACTTACCCGCTACATGCAGCGTTACCCTGGGCTCAGCAAGGGTGATGGGGGTCTTCGAGTCCAGGCTGCATCAGTCGTCCAGAAGGCCGAGAAGTTCAAGCAATGGGATTGCTTCCTGTGGACTGGCCTGCCCCCAACATGGAGGTGCCGGGGGTGGGCCTGTAGTCCAGGATGGGCAATCACTGCGCCAGTGTCCAAGCCGCTTGCAGTTTGGGGAGGGCTTGGTAGGTGGTCGGGGACTTGGACACTGATGTGCCCAGTGTCCCTCCTGACTGCACTTGAAACAGGGCCCAGGTGGAACACCTCCAGAGTTCTTGGCTGGTTTTGATGGACCCCCTTCACCAGGCACCTAGTAGGCTGCCAGCCTCAGGGCTGCCACAAGAGCTTGGGTTTGGAGACTTACCTTCTGTTGTAAATGGGCCTGGCAGGTGGCCTCAGCCTTTTCCTCTCGGCCATTAAAAACTTTAAATGCCATATTTACCAGGTCTCGTATGGGAGTTTGGGGGCCTTCCTCAGCTTTTTTCAGTTTCTTTCTAATGTTAGCCGCTGACTGAGAGATGAAATGGGTGGCTAGAACTGTAGCTCCCGGTAAAGAGGCCGGGTCCAGCCGGGTATGGAGGATCATAGCATTAGTTAATTGGTCGAGGAAAGCGGCGGGATTTTCAGTAGGACCCTGAGTTGTTTCCCTTAATTTATCATAATTAACTACCTTTTGGGCTGCGCTTTGCATGCCTGCTAGGAGGCACTGTAGCATTTGGTCTCGGCGGTGGTGGCCATCTTGACCAGTTTGATAATTCCAATTAGGGTCGGCCTCGGGGACCGCTGCCACACCTACTGGCATCTGATTGTCTGTAAGATGCACCTGATCAGCGTGCGCCCGGGCTGCCATAAGGATGCGATTACGCTCATCTGGAGTGAAGGTAGAGGACAGAATTACATAGGTATCGTGCCAGGTGAGGTCTTAAGCCTGGGTGAGGTAGCGGAATTCTTTGGTGTAAGCAGTAGGATTGGTGGAAAATGACCCTAGGCGTTTCTCAATGGTTGTTAGATCAGAGAGAGAGAGAGAAGGGAACGTGTATTCAGACAACGCCCTCCACTTCCGCAACCTCATGAAAGGGGCAAAGGAGGGAGGTTTCATTGTTGGGAGCACAGCGCGAGCGAGTGTGAGCGCTGACAGGAGAAGCTAGGTTGGAGCCAAGAAGAGGAGAAGCTGGAGGGGGTTGGGGTTCCACATATGGCAGAGGAATTGTGGGTCAGACAGGTGGAGAGGATAGTTCTTCAGGCAGGTCGGGGTCGGAAGAGGAGAAGGATGGGGGAGGGGCCGAGGGCGGTGAGGGAGTTTCTTTGGCCAGGAGCACCTGAGCGGTGGTGCAAGAGGAACAGAGGGTGGGGCGGGAGCGGAAATACCAGAAAGCCTGAACGTAGGGGACCTCCAACCATTTACCATTTCTTTGACAGAAATTGTCTAAATCGGTTAGAATGCCAAGATTGAAAGTTCCCTCCAGTGGCCACTTGGACTGGTTGTCCAGAGGGTACTGGGGCCAGGCCACGGTGGAGAGGAAAAGCAGCCTTTTCTTTTTTATGGAGAGGCCCAGCTTGGGTAAATTTTGGACTAGACATCCCAATGGTGACTTGGGGTCTAGGCGGGACTCCTGATTACCCATAGTCCACTTTCTGTCGTGGGGTAGTCAGGAGTGAGGAACGGCATCCCAGACCTCAACACCTGAGTACCGGAGGTTAAGGGGAAGGACAGGAGTATAGGGACGTCTCCACAATATTCCTGTCTTCTGGGGCGGGCGAGCAGGGGCACCGGGATGTCTCCGCGAGACCCACAGCTAGAGACGGGAAGGAGTCCCTGACGCGGCCGCGATTACGGACAGGGCACTCCACGGTTCGGAGCAAACAGAGGATGGGGTTATGGGCAATATGAGTCTTAGTGGGTGATGGCTGCAGACGGTCGGAGGGTCGGCAACTCCCTGGTTCGGCTTAGGGTAGAGGAGTCAGTTTCCCCCAGGAGGGGGTCTTGAACTCTTCCCGGGTTTCAGCACCACTTGTAAGGCTTATTGCCGAGTTTAAAATGAGGAAACTGAGGCCAGTATAAGAAAAATTAAATTCAGTTTATTCAGCTCCCGGGCGAGGTTCTCTGATCCTGGGGAAAGGGGCCAGAGAAGTCCCGCCGACTTCCTGGAACATGGGGTTTTTATAGCTTTAGGGAATGAGGAGTGGCTGAGTGTTCTAATTGGTTGCAGGGGAGCAGGATGGAGACAGGGCGGGATGCTATTGGTGGGTAGATTGTAGGGCGGATTTTTCTAATATGAGATCTGGCTAGGGTCGCATCAGCCGGATCCTTTCAGGGGAACATGTGCTCGGAGGTAGGTGCTGTGTGCAAAGGTGGGTGTGTCCAGCCTCCTGGCAAGGCGACTGGCCTTATAATTCAGTGCCATAGTTTATACTGAAGACCTGGATGACACTTCTGCTTTTCATAATGAAGTAGCTCCCAGTTCAGTTTTTTGAAGAGTTATATAAGGTCAATTAATATTTTGTACAGAATCACAGACACTGTAAAATATTTCTATTTATCTTCTAGGCAATGCTAGCTAGCACTAGTGGCTAATATGCTAAAAACACACAAACCAACAACAACAACAAAAAAAACAACCTTAACTGCCTCTCACAATATCTTCACTACAGTTATATCAACTTGCCTAAAATTCTTAGCATAGCGGTCTCTTGTTTGAGGTAAATTACAATTCTCCAGCAGATTTTATGACTATGAAATATTTAACCTATGAGGGAAATACCTTTGCAGCTAGAAACACAATTATCAGATATTTGTGAATTCAATGGAAAGGAAATAAGCCACAAAAGAGAGATTATCAGGAAGGACTGGTTTAGAGTTTGAAAGAATGATGTGTTCAGGCTCTGGGCTGAATGAGACACAGGGAGGCAGCGAGCTTTGAAAGTAGCAGAGGCGGTAATGGGAGGTGAGGGGGTGAAAGACAGATTTTAATTCTGTGACTTTTTTCCTACCGCTGGCTATGGTTCTAGCACATACATGATTCTGGAAAACAAAGCATAGTGTTCTCTTATCTAACTAAAGTGCTTTCATTTCCATGGATATGGCAGCTGAAACTGAAAAGTGGGTAACACCACTGTGAAAACCTGCCAGCCCAGTACAGAGCCCTTTCTTCTGTGAATTAGCAGCAATCATGAATATTAGTTAACAGACTATTCCTGGAAGGTCACCAGCATGTAATTGGATCAGATATCACCAACGACTACAGGAAGGTGAAAGGAGATAGTACCAAAATGAAAAAGAAATTTGACCCAAGGCATGCAGCCTGAAGCAACTGAAAAGTCAAATTATAATATGTGTGGAATTGATCCTTCCATTTAGCTCTCCAGAAAACTCCCTTATTGCCAGGAAGGGTTTAATTTGATTAGCGAAGGGCTACAGAAAAAAGGCGTGTGAAACCTTGAGGCTGTCGGGATATACTTAGCTCTAAATCAAATTTATTTTGGGAGATTTATCATAATTTCCTTGCTTCAGCACCTAAGCCCATCCTAAGTATGCTTCCTGAAACTCAAAAGAATGCTGTGCCCTGCACCCTGTCTTTCTGCATGTAACTTTGGGTTCACTTCACTGCTGCCCACTGTAACCCTTCCTCCCCAGCTTCCCACTACCTGTCTACTTCACATCCTTATTTCACAGACACAGTCTAGTCTGTCTTTTGCATTCCTCCCTAAGCACTCCTCTCCCTGCATTGGCTTAGCACATCACTCCCAACAACTCTCAAATTCTACCCTCTATGGTTTAATTGACCACTGGGAGAACATCCCCCACCAACTCCCAGCATGACTGCTGGATGGCCTTCATGGTGCCTGTCAGCATTGTGGGCAATTCCCTGGAAATTTCTCATTTTACATATGAAGAAACTTGACTCAGAGATGTTAAGTAACCTACTCACAGTCACAGAGCTAAAAAGAACAATAATAATAACTGCTAATATTTATTACCATTTGCTGAAACTGTGCTGAACAATTTACATACATTTTCTTAGAATGTGAAACCTAAGGTCAGTTCTGGCTTTCGAATGCCACCAAAAATATGCGGCTTCAGCTTCAGCATGCTAATTGCTTAGAACTGAGGGCTTTGAAGGAAGAATAGGAAGTTACAAAGAGGGAAGAAAGAAATGGGAGCGGGAAAATGGAATGAAGGTCTTTGCAGTCAAAAGGAAGAAA
The DNA here is from genome assembly GCA_963573385.1 of Cacajao melanocephalus. Classification (NCBI taxonomy): domain Eukaryota; kingdom Metazoa; phylum Chordata; class Mammalia; order Primates; family Pitheciidae; genus Cacajao; species Cacajao melanocephalus. The sequence continues at coordinate 20,091 of CAUYLG010050863.1, read as the reverse complement.
ATAAACAAAGGATCAGAGAGTTGGGACTAAGAGCTTTCTGAAGGATTTTACAGCAATAAAGAGGTGCCATCTCTAGATGTGAAGCATGAAAGCCCGCGAAACAAACCTCTCAAACCCTGAACTGGGAAGGAAGGGGTGATTTATTCGGCCAGGAGCAGCAGCGGCATTGTTGCCTAACAGCCAAGCTCCCCAACAAAGAAAATCCTTGTCCTTTTAAAGGCTTACGACTCTAGAAATTACATGTGAAAGGGTCTTGGGTTTGCAACTCTAGAAATTACACATGAAAGAGCCTTGATCCATGAAGTAGGTGTGGGGTAGTGACTTAGGTGGGGGTTTGATCATGTTTAAGTAAAAACAATGACTTCCAGAAAGATTCCTCCATACCATATCTGTGATCTATAGATGGGATTGTGGTTAGCAGTAAGGGTCTTATCCTTAACCTGTCTGGCAGCGCCAACTGGTCCCTCCTCTGGCTGACTTCGACCTTCTCCTTTTGAGATGCAATGTAGAAGGCTGAAGAGGATTAAGGGTCTCCTTCCTCAGATGGAGTTAGTGGGGAGAAACCCAGATTAAGTATATGCCCCTGGGTAAGTCCTGTCACCTCTGAGGGTCTGGGTTTTTAGGTTTCTCTTTTATAAAACTAAAGAGCTGAAAAATAAACAAACAGAAGGGCTGGGCTAAACAATCTATAAGGTAGTATTTTTTTTTTTTGAAATGGAGTTTCATTCTTGTTGCCCTGGCTAGAGTGCAATGGCACGATCTCGGCTCACTGCAACCTCTGCCTCGTGGGTTCAAGTGATTCTCCTGCCTCAGCCACCTGAGTAGCTGAGATTATAGGCAAGCACCACCATGCCCGGCTAATTTTGTATTTTTAGTAGAGATGGGGTTTCTCCATGTTGGTTAAGCTGGTCTCAAACTCCCAACCTCAGGTGATCTGCCTGCCTTGGCCTCCCAAAGTGCTGGGATTACAGGCATGAGCCATCATGCCCAGCCTTCTAAGGTACTACTTTTAAGTAGATGGCCCAGAAACAGTAATGTGACAAGAATGGCTTATGGGCAAGCTGACAGTCACATGGATGCCCCTGTGTGGCCACCTTGGTGTCAGTGCTTATTCTGACTGGTAGGTGCCTATGCAGTAAAAGTTGTTAGTAATGTATTTGCTCTTGCTATAGATATGCGGAGGTATTGAGCCCTCAGTCCTCAGCCCTCAGGGCAGCTGGAGGTCCTGAGCCTGCTATTTCTAAACACAAACCACCCTATCCATTTTTCCTGATATGCATACAAACATTAACTTTTATAAGAAACAATAACATGTCTTTCAGAGCTAATATTCTGTTAATTTATAAGAGTATCATTTGCATTTTCTTTTTTTTTTTTTCAAGAGACGGGGTTTCACTGTGTTGGCCAGGATGGTCTCGATCTCCAGACCTCGTGATCCGTTCACCTTAGCCTCCCAAAGTGCTGGGATTACAGGCGTGAGCCACTGTGCCCAACCTTCATTTGCATTTTCCAGAGGGAAATGTTTCATAATCATAACCCTCAGATAATATATGTGGGAGGCCATGGAAAAAACAAATGGGGAGTTCTCTTTGGAGAGTCTCAGAAAGGCAGAAAAGATACTTATAGCAAAGATAGAGAATTGGCAGGTAGCTGTAAGAAGATTTGGCTTTTGGAGATGCATTAATTATTTTGTACCCGAATCACAATAATAATAAAGAGATAGTTCCTTCTAAATATCTGGTGTAAGGTACAAGGTTTAGTAAATGGTGAATGACCTATACTAAGTGTCTTTGGGCACCTAGAATTATACCTGTAACAACACAGTTCCCTTGATATGTCTGGGAATTTATGGCCATTTATGTATATTTGTTGCCTCCACTAGACTCTGAGGGCCTCTTGATCGAGGACACCCAGTTTACAGTACTTTATTTTAGCAGCCCAAAGTGCCCCATGAGGGCAAAGATCTTATTGTCTCAATTACTACTGTATATAGCCACTATGTTGAAATACCCACCATAGCACCTAGCACACAGTAACTTCTCAATAAATATTTGTTGACATAAATGATTAATTCAGCTCCATCTTTAAGTATAATAGTGTAAAGCATGCTAAGAAAGACAATTTTAATGTTGAAAATAGAATGTAAATAAGGTGAGCTGTATTTATTGAGGTCCAGGCTGTAAATAAAATCAGGCTCAAATTTTTTTTTTCTTTTCTTGTCTCTTTTTTTCTTTTTCTTTTTTTTTTTTTGTGACAAGGTCTTACTTTGTTGCCTAGGCTGGAGTGTAGTGGCCACAATCTTGGTTCACTGCAACCTCTATCTCCCAGGTGCAAGCAATTCTCCTGTCTCAACCCTCCGAGTACCTAGGATCACAGGCATGTGCCGCCACACCCAGCTAATTTTGTATTTTCAGTAGAGAGGAGGTTTCACCATGTTGGCCAGGCTGGTCTTGAACTCTTGACCTCAGGTGATCCACCTGCCTCAGCCTCCCAAAGTGCTGGGATTACAGGCATGAAGCTCAAATATTTCAAATGATAAGTCTTTGATGAGGGAACTACATAAAGAGTTCCTTCATGAAAAGACCAAGCAAAGAACATTGAGCCACCTAAAGCTTGCAATAGTGGGACTCTGTTACCATTTCTAGGGCTGAAGATGCAAGGGGAGAAAATAGTGTACCAGAGCCCAGATAGTGCAGAGCTGGGGGCCATCTTGCAAGACCTACAGCTGTGCAATGAAGCTGCCACTGTCAAAACCACAGAGCCCTCTTAACACTGCTTTTGCTGCATCCCAGAGATTTTGGTATGTTGTGTCTTTGTTTGCATTTATTTCAAATAATTTTTAAATTTCTGCCTTAATTTCATTGTTTACCCAGAAGTCATTCAGGAGCAAGTTGCTTAATTTCCAGTAATTGTGTGGTTTTGAGAGATCTTCTTGTGGTCCAAGAGCATGGTTGGTACAATTTTGATTTTTAAAAATTTATTGAGACTTGCATTATGGCTGAGCACATGGTCAATCTTTGAGTATATCCCATGTGAATAAAAGAATATATATCCTGTGGTTGATGGTGGAATATTTTCTAGATATCTATTATGTCCAATTGGTCAAGTGTTTAATTTAAGTCTAGAATTTCTTTGTTAGTAAAAGCAATGTTAATAGGAAAGTTTGTAACTCTAAACATCTACATCAAGAAGTTAGAAAGATCTCAAATTAATCCAATATCACAACTAGAGGAACTAGAAAAATGAGAACAAATTAACCTCAAAACTAGCAGAAGAAAAGAAATAACTAAAATCAGAACTGAATGAAATTGAGACCCCAAAATTCATACAAAGGATTAACAAAACTAAATGTTGGTTATTTGTAAAGATAAACAAGATGGATAGACTGCTATCTAGATTAACAAAGAAAAAAGGAGAGAAGATATAAATAAGCACAAAAAGAAATGACAAAGGTGACATTACAACCAATTCTGCAGAAATTCAAAAGATCCTCAGAGACTAGTATAAAGACCTCTATGCTCATAACAAGAAAAGCTGGAAGAAATGGATAAATACCTGGAAACGGCCTCCCAAGATTGAATCAAGAAGAAATTGAAACCCTGAACAGATCAATATTGAGTTCTGAAATTTAATCAGCAGTAAAAAATTTGCCAAACAAAAGTAGCTCTGGACCAGATAGGGTCATGGTGAAATTCTAACAGACTTACAGAGAAGAGCTATTACCAATTCTATTGAAACTATTAAAAAAACTTGAGGAGAAGCAACTCCTCCTTAACTCATTCTACAAAGCCAGTATCAGCCTGATACCAAAATACAGCAAAGACACAATGAAAAAAGAAAACTGCAGGCCAATATTCCTGATGAACATAGACACAAAAATACTCAACAAAATACTAGTGAATTGAATCTGGCAGCACATTAAAAAGTTCATGCAGCCAGGCTAGGCACGGCGGCTCACGCCTGTAATCCCAGCACTTTGGGAGGCTGAGGCAGGCGGATCACCTGAGGTTGGGAGTTCGAGAGCAGCCTGACCAACATGGTGAAACCCTGTCTCTACAAAAAAAAAAGTTTATGCAGCCAGGAGCAGTGGCTCATGCCAGTAACCGCAGAACTTTGGGAGGCCGAGGCAGGCAGATCACCTGAGGTTGGGAGTTTGAGACCAGCTTGACCAACATGGAGAAACCCCGTCTCTACTAAAAATACAAAATTAGCTGGGTGTGGGGGTGCATGCCTGTAATTCCAGTGACTCGGGAGGCTGAGGCAGGAGAATCACTTGAACCCGGAGGCAGAGGTTGCAATGAGCAGAGATCGTGCCATTGCACTCCAGCCTGGGCAACAAGAGCGAAACTCCGTCTCAAAAAAAGAAAAAAGTTAATGCACCACAATCAAGGTATTCCTGGGATACAAGGCTAGTTCAATATATGCAAATCAATAAATGTGATTCATCACACAAACAGAGCTAAAAACAAAACCATACAATCATCTCAGAAGACACAGAAAAAGCTTCTGATAAAATCCAGTATCCCTTCATCATAAAAACTCTCAACAAACTAGGCATCAGAGGAACATACCTCAAAATAATAAAAGCCATTTGTGACAAACCCACAACCAATATCATACTGAATGGGCAAAAGCTGGAAGCATTCCACTTGAGAACTGGAACAAGGACTCCCACTCTCACTATTCCTATTCAATGTAATATGGAAGTCCTAGCCAGAGCAATCAGGCAAGAGAAAGAAAGGGCATCCAAATAGGAAAATAATAAGTTAAACTGTCTCTCTTTGTTGACAATATGATTCTTTACCTAGAAAACCCTAACGACTCCACCAAAAGGCTCCTAGACTGATTAATGTCGTCAGCACAATTTCAGGATCAAAATCAATGTACAAAAATTAGTAGCATTTCTATACACCATTAACATTCAAGCTGGGAGCCAAATCAAGAACATAATCCCTTTTACAATAGACACACGCGCACACACACACACACACACACACACACACACACACAGAGGAATACATCTAACCAAGAGGGTGAAGGATCTTCACAGGAAGAACTACAAAACACTGCGAAATAAATCAGAGATGATACAAACAAATGGAAAAACATTCCATGCTCATGGATTGAAAGAAAAAATATCATTAAAATGGCCATACTCCCAAAGCAATCTACAGATTCAACACTATTTCTGTAAAACTACCAGTATAACTTTTCACAGAATTAGAAAAAAACTATTCTAAAAGTCATATAGAACCAAAAAAGAGACCAAATATTTATGGGAATCCTAAGGAAAAAGAATGAAGCAGAAGTATCACATTAACTGACTCCAAGCTATAAGGCTACAGTAACCAAAACAGCGTGATACTTCTACAAAAACAGATCACGTAGACCAATGAAACAAAATAGAAAACTCAGGAATAAAGCCACACACTTAGAACCACCTGATCTTCAACAAAGTCAACAAAAATAAGCAGTGAAGAAAGGATTCCCTATTCAATAAATGGTGCTGGGATGGACTGGTTAGTCATATGTAGAAGAATGAAATTGGATCCCTACTTTTCACCATACACAAAAATTAACTCAAGATGGATTAAAGGTTTAAATGTAAGGCCTCAAACTATAAAAATCCCAGAAGAAAATCTAGGGAAAGAATTTATGACATCATCCTTGGGAAAGAATTGATTACCAAGTCCTTAAAAGTAAACTGCAACAAAAACAAAAATTGACAAGTGGGATCTAATTAGACTAAAGAACTTCTGCTCAGCAAAAGAAATTATCAGTAAGGTAAACAGACAGCCTACAGAATAAAAGAAAATATATGCAAACTCTCCAACAAAGTTCTAGTATCCAGAATCTAGAAGGAATTTAAACAAACAAGCAGAAAACAACCCCATTAAAAGTGGGGCAAAGGACATGAACAGACACTTCTCAAAAGAAGGCATACAGGCTGGGCACGGAGGCTCACACCTGTAATCCAAGCACTTTGGAGGCCAAGGCGGGTGGATCACCTGAGGTCGGGAGTTCAAGACCAGCCTGACCAACATGGTGAAACCCCGTCTTTATAAAAAAAAATAGAAAAAAAAAAAAGGAGGCATACAAGCAGCCAACAAACATGAAAAATGCTCAGCATCATAAATCATCAGAAAAATGCAAATCTAAACCACAATGAGATGCCATCTCACACCAGTCAGAATGGCTATCAATAAAAAGTTAGAAAATAACAGATGTTGGTGATGTTTCTGTGGAGAACAGGGGATGCTTCTACACTGTTTGGTGGGAGTGTAAATTAGTTCAGCCACTGTGGAAAGCAGTTTGGAGATCTGTGAAAGAACTTAGAATAGAATTAGCATTAGACCCAGCAATCCCATTACTGGGTATATACCCAAAGAAAAATACATCGTTCTACCAAAAAGGCACATGCACTTGTATGTTCATCACAACACCATTCACAATTGCAAAGACCTGGAATCAACCTAGGTGCCTATCAATGGTGGATTGGATAAAGAAAATGTGGATAAAGAAAAGTATTACACATCATGTATACTACACAGCCATAAAAGAGAATGAGCTCTTCAAGACCAGCCTGGCCAACGTGGTGAAACCCCATCTCTACAACAAAATACAAAAATTAGCTGGGCATGATGGTGGGTGCCTGTAATCCCAGCTACTCAGGAGTCTGAGGCTGGAGAATTGCTTGAACCTGGGAAGTGGAGGTTGCAGTGAGCTGATCTCACCATTCCACTCCAGCCTGGGAGACAGAGTGAGACTCAATCTAAAAAAAAAAGAGAGAGAGAGAATGAGCTCAGCCAGGCACGGCGGCTCATGTCTGTAATCCTAGCACTTTGGGAGGCTAAGGTGAGTGGATCACCTGAGGTCAGGAGTTCGAGACCAGCCTGGCCAAGATGGTGAGAATTTGTCTCTACTAAAAAAATTAGCTGGGCATGGTGACTCACACCTATAATCCCAGCTACTTGGGAGGCTGAGGCATAAGAATATCTTGAACCAAGGAGACAGAGGTTGCAGTGAGTTAAGATCACGCCACTGTACTCCAGCCTGAGTACAAGAAAAAAAAAAGTGAGCTCATGTCCTTTGCAGCAACATGGATGCTGCTGGAGGCCATTATCCTAAATGAAAAAACTCAAAAACTGCATGTTCTCACTTATAAGTGGGAGGTAAATATAGGGTACTCATGGACATAAAGATGGGAACAGTAAATACTGGGATTACTAGAAAGAGGAGGCAGAAAGGGGTGCAAGTGTTGAAAACTACTTATTGGATGCTACGCTTACTACCTGGGCAATGAAATCATTTTGTACCCAAACCTTAGCATCACACAATATACTCATGTAACAAACCTGCACATGTACCCCCAGAATCTAAAATAAAAATTGAAATTGTATGTAAGAAAAAAACCACACAGAGCCGGAGTAGGGAGGAAATCTTGGAATTAATACCCTGATTGCTGTCTCCTCTACACTCCCCTGGCTAAACCCGACCAGCAGTCAGTTGATTAGGGAGTATGGGTAACACAGTCCTTGGCTTCCAGGAAAATTGAGAAAAGCAAAGAACGGCAGAGAATGAATCTTGGATAGTCAGATGGCAAACAACTAGCAGAGATACAAAAGAATGTTCTCTTGAGAGAATAAAGAAAATAAATCACAGAAAAGGAAAAAGTCAAATATGACAGAAATCTTCAGAGAGTGCTAATTCTGTTGCCCTTCACTCTCTTAGTTTTTCTTCTTGTAGTAGGTATATTCATTATTTTTCCCCTGGAGCCTTATTATTGTCCTCATTTCTTAATGTTGTCTTTAAGTATGAATGTTTTAACTGTCATAGATGATTTCAAGCATATATAAAAGTAGAGTGATATAATAAACTCCCGTTACACCACCGTTTCAACAATTGAAAACATTTGGCCAATCTTCTCTATAATTCAACTCTTTCTCCCTACTCAGATTATTTTAAAGCAAATTCCAGACATTATGCATGCATATTTCATACATATAATAAAGATGAAGACTCTTTAAAACATGAGTATAAGATAATTATCAAATCTAAAAAAAGTGAACCATATTTAAGCAGCTGAATACCATCAGATATGCAGTCAGCTTTTACAGGTTCCTGTTTTCCTTACAGAATTTGTTTTTACACTTTATTTTGTGCATCAGAATCTCAATGAGGTGTATATATTTGTTGCCCAGGCTGGAGTCCAGTGACGTGACCTCGGCTCATTCAACCTCTGCCTCCTGGGTGCAAGCGATTCTCCTGCCTCAGCCTCCCAAGTTGCTGGGATTACAGGTGCCTGCCACTATGCCCAGCTAAGTTATTGTATTTTTAGTAGAGACAGGGTTTCACCATGTTGGCCAGACTGCTCTCAAAGTCCTGACCTCAGGTGATCTGCCTGCCTTGGCCTCCCAAAGTGCTGGGATTTACAGGTGTGAGCCACTGCATCTGGCCAAGGTCCATATATTTTAACTGGTTAATATGTCTTTTAATATTTATGTCCCCCTTCTATTTATTTCCTTTTTCTTTTCTTGTTTTTTAATATGCCTTGCAACTCAACCTTTTGTCAAAAAAACAAAACAAAACAAAAAAACAAGATTGTTTTCTGCAGGCTAGATTTCCTGGTTGCATCCCCAGGGTTTGTCGTTGTTATTGTTTTGAGATGGGTTTTTGCTCTTTCACCTAGGCTGGAGTGCAGTGGCACAATTATAGCTCACTGCAGCCTTGAACTTCTGGGCTCAAAGGATGCTCCTGCCTCAGCCTCCTGAGTACCAAGCGTGTGCTACCACACCTGACTAATTTTTTTAAGTTTTTGTAGAGACAGGGTCTCACTGCATTGACCAGACTAGCCTCAAACTCCTGGCCTCAAGCACTCCTCCTGCCTCAGCTTGCTGAAGTGCTGATGCTACTTCTAGCTTTTTCATTCAGGAGACACTGTGCCTAGTTGCGTATGTGTGTGTATATGCATGCACACGTGTGTTTGCTCACGTGTGTGTATGTGTTAGCAGCTGATGATTACAGTTGCCTATGTTGATTAATTTGTTAGGAATTGAAAAATGAAAAATGGTGATGCTCTAATTTTACCATTCTTCATTTATTAGAGGGAATATATCTATAAAGAGAAACTTCTCATCGTCAGCTATTGGGTTACCCTGTGGTACAAGCAATATAGGAAAGACAAAATAAATGCTTCATTCTTTTCCCATTAATTACCAGTTTTCAGCATAATGAGTTAGTTTCCTAGCATCCTCCAAAAATGACCAATGGTATTTCTTTCTTTGGCATCATTATGAACTCATGGATTTTAAACATATTTGAATATTTTAAACAATATTGAAATATTTGAAGTATTTCAATCCCTTGTAGTTATTACTGTGATTCATGTTAACATTTCTCCTCTTTTGGCCAGTGGAAATCTATTAAAGTTGGTTTCAAGTTCTTTTAATGCAACTCTAGTACTCTTTGATAGCTTTGTTGTTGTCTGGTATTGTGAAATATTCCAGCCTCTTCTTTTATTTGCCTTGCCCCAGGCATGGAATCCACCATTTTGCCAAGGTGTCTTGGTGCTCTGTCCCAGTCAGTAGAAAAAACCCAGAAGTAGTGACCAGCTGAATAGCAATGAACACCTAAAGTGGCCAGATTGTGGTCTCAAAATAGCATTTTTTCATTAAATCATTGCTTCTAGGTATTGTAAAATGTGCTAGGAAATGATGGTAAATTTCAGAAATGGACACAAATTCCTCTCCGTCCTATATACCCCATGTCTCTTCATAATGTGGCTTTGATACTTGTACCACTGAGAGGTAGAGCCTCTTTACCTCTTTAATCTGCACTTGGCAATGTGACTTGATTTAGCTAATGGAAAACAGCAAAGGTGACAAAAGCAGACTTGAAAAGCACATGTGCAATGGGGCTTGCTCACCACACTGCTGGGAACAAGCTTGGGTTAGGCTCCTAGAGAATAAAACACCACATGGGGAGAGGCACCTGCCGTCCTGATTGTCCCAGCTACAGTCCAGATGTGAATTATGCCATCCTACATAGTCCGTCCCCAAACTAGCCAGCCAAAACTGCAAACTAGCCAGCTGACCCACAGAATCATGAGAATTAAAAACGTTTGTTGTTTTAAGCCAGTAAGTCTCAAGGTGGTTTGTAAAACCCAAAAAAAAAGCAAAAGCTGACTGATACAAAAATTTGTATTTTTTTATTGTGTCTTTTTAAAAAATTATTTTATTGTTGTTTTTTTTTTTAAGTTCTGGGGTACATGTGCAGAATGTCCAGGTTTGTTACATAGGTAAATGTGTGCCATGGTGATTTGCTGCACCTATTAACCCATCACCTATGTATTAAGCCCAGCATGCATTAACTCTTTTCCCTAATGCTCTCCACACCCTCCTGCTCTCCCCCAAAAAACTGCAGTATGTGTTGTTCCCCTCTCTGTGCCCATGTGTTCTCATTGTTCAGCTCCCACTTATAAGTGAGAACATGCTGTGTTTGGTTTTCTGTTCCTGTATTAGTTTGCTGAGAATAATGAGTTCCAGCTTCATCGCTTATAATGTAAGTGTTCTGAGCACATTTAAAGCAGATGAGGCTAAGGTACAATGCTATCATTCTGAGACCTCTATCTTTGTAGATTGAGATAAAACAAATGAGTTATTCTTTTTCTTTTGTTTACAATTGGAATTTTTAGAGGAGGAGAAAGAAATTTCAGTGAAAGATCAATAAAAGGCTTAAAATAAAAACCCCACAGATTTGGGTTTTAGTTTAAAGTGTTAATGTCAATATATATTTTATCTTTAAAATACATATTTTTAGGAATGCTTTTACACTATTGGTAGGAATGTAAATCAGTTTAATCATTGTGGAAAACAGTGAGGCGATTCCTCAAATATTTGGAACAGGAAATACCATTTGACCCAGCAATCCAGAATATAAATCATTCTATTAGAAAGATACATGTATTTGTATGTTCATTGCAGCACTATTCACAATAGCAAAGACATGGAATCAACTCAAATGCCCATCAATGATAGACTGGATAAAGAAAATGTGGTACATAGATACCATGGAATACTATGCAGTCATAAAAAGGAACAAGATCAGGTCCTTTGCAGAAACATGGATGAAGCTGGTTGTACTAATACAACCTCTGTCACAGGTTGCATTTTCTGGAGCAGACACTGAGATGGAATTTGGGGTACAGCATGAGAAGGAAGGGAGGAGCAAGTAGAATTGAGCAGAAGATGAATCAATATGATACTGTGTGATCAGGCCATTCAGAATTTTGGTCAACTCAGCAGGGCATTCTGTAACGAGTAACACCCATCATAGATATTTCATGTTGGACCAAACTGGTCAGACTTTATATTCCTGTCGTACTTGGTCACCAGATGTGGGCTGTACCAGCAAGCGCATGACTTTACACAAGGCAGCTCTGCATTTGATATCAATCCTGGAGGAGCTAATAGTCTGAGGCCGTCCACTCCCAGCAGCAAGAAGCTCTTCCCTGCAGGAGGCTCTGAGCAGCACTTCTCCATGTCTACCACAATCTCCAAAATATGCTTCCTGAAAACAGGATTATTTTATACATCTTTTTGTCCTGAGTTTGTATTCCTCTAGGTACATGCAATCAAACTATAGAACAGATAATCCTCAACTCAATGGTTCAACATACCAGTTTTCAACTTTACTATGGTATAAAAGCCATACGCATTCACCCTAAATTTTGAATTTTGATCTTTTCCCGGCTAGCAATATGCAGTGTAATACTCTCTGGAGATGGTAGGCAGTGGCCATGAGCCATAGCTTCCAGTCAGCCATGCGATCACGAGGGTAAACAAATACTGTACTCTGCAGTGTACTGTGTTCAATAAATTACATGAGATATTAAATACTTTATTGCAAAGTAGACTTTGTGTTAGATAATTTTGCACAAGAGGACAAAATACAAATCATATCAAACCCCATCATAAATTGAGGAGCATGTGTATTTTAAATACATTCATATAAATTCATACAATGGCTCTCTCTGTAGTTATGCCATCAACTGGATCTCTTAAGTTCATTTGTTTGCATTTTAATTTTACATTTAATTTTATATTATTATTATTATTATTTGCTGGAGTTTTGCTCTTCCGGCCCAGGCTGGAATGCAATGGCATGATTTCAGCTCACTGCAACCTCCGCCTCCCAGGTTCAAGCTATTCTCCTGCCTCAGCCTCCCAAGTATCTGGGATTACAGGCATTTGTCATCATATCTGGCTAATTTTGTATTTTTAGTAGAGACGAGGTTTCACCATTTTGGTCAGGCTGATCTCAAACTCCTGACCTCAGGTGATCTGTCCCGCCCTCAGCCTCCCAAAGTGTTAGAATTAGAGGCATGAGCCACCAAGCAGCCATATTATGATTATTTTTTTTTTAAATTTATGTGCTTCTAAAATCAAATATATAACAAAATGTGTGTGAAGAAATTAGCTGCTCTCTCTGTCTCTACTGTCCTCTTCCTCCCTATAGGTAACCATTTAAAAATTTTTAATTATTTGTCCTTCCATTTTACGGTTAATTTTAAATCACTTCACTAAGCAATTTTAAATAAAATAAATTGTTTTGTTTGGTAATAAGAATAATTTTGTTAAGCCTTACATTTGCCTAGAACTTCACAGTTTACAGAAGTCCTCTTCAAGTCACAATTTCATTGTATAAAAAGCTTCCAGAGGAAAATGTCCCACTGAGTATCTGTATAGGCCTATTCTCAAGTGAGATGTGATGCTAAAAGATGCGCATTCTCCTTTCCTGAAAATTATGAAGACTTAGGAAGTTTGTGCTTTTTTGCCTCCAAGTCATCACTTAGGGGTATGCATGTCAATGTATTGAGGTGACCCCACTGAGAAATGAAGGTAGTGCCAGAGGTAGGATAATCAATGCTTCTTTGTAACTATCATTTGGCTTAAGTCCCTCTATTCTTTCTTGGTTCCACTCCAATAACTAAATTAAATTTATAGGAATTTTAGATTCACTTCTACAATGCAGTCTATACAATTTGGAAAATGATTGCTTGGTGTTGTAAGGGATATGACCAAAGGCAAGGCCCAATGCTTGACTCTAGAAGCTCAGAATCAAGTGGATTTTTAAAAAGACATTTCAACAATCCAAGCATTTTTGTTCACTGAAAACAGTTCTACTTTGCATAGAATTTATTTTCTGGGGAGCTTCATCAAATGTAAGTCTTTGAAGCAGAGTTTAAGAATAAATTAAAATGCTGCTGCTTTTGTGTCTTCAGATTAATTGTGGAAAAACTGTCTTCTGACTTTAAGATGGTACCCCTGGTTCTAGAAAGAGCTTCAGCATTTCTATGCAGGGTAAGAGCAATAAGGTAATGTACAGGCAGTCCCTCAAACACAGAATGTTCCTACTGTGAACAGAATCTAGAGGAAAAGAAGCTAAACATACTGTCAGAAAGACTTACGTAATATTTCCACATAGCAACAGCTGTTTTCTCTTTGAGGTTTTCAACTAGACTCTCCAGAGAACCCCCTATAAAACAAAGATGGTTGAAACAGTTTCATGAAGGATCTATTAAAAATAAACAAACCCACCCAACAATTTTTTATTTCACACTTTACTTTTAAAATACAATAATTAGGAAAGAAACTTAAGAAAAGGCAAAAGGATTTCACTTTCTTTTCAATGTTGTTACCTCTTTAGTAAGTTAAGGATGCAAAGACCTGTCATTGTAAAACAGGGTTTATGAATAGGAAGATGTTGTTTTGGTGTTTTTAAAGGAGCTCATTGTAAATAAATATACAGTTAAAATCATGAAGCAAAATTACACGATCTTGTAAACATTTACTTTCAAGCTGCTAGAAACATAAACAGTGATAATACTAATGCTGCTACTATACTACAAGATACCTTTTGAGTTCAGTGAATACTTATCTTATACAAGACAAGGGCTCAGCAAACTATGGCTTTCAGGCTAAATCTAGCCCACTGTCTGGATTTAGGATCTTAAAAAAGTAATGACCTCATTACTATTCAGTCTCTTCATAGTCAGCTAATTTATTTTTTCTTTTTTTTGGCAATTTAAAGAACTTAACCTTCTGGTTAGCTAACTTTTTTTTTTTTTTTCCTTGAGACAGAGTCTCCCTCTGTCGCCCAGGCTGGAGTGCAGTTGTGCAATCTCAGCTCACTGCAACTGCCGCCTCCCAGGTTCAAAAGATTCTCCTGCCTCAACCTCCTGAATAGCTGGTACTACAGGTGCACACCACCATGCCTGGCTATTTTTTAAAATATTTACATTTATATTTTTGGTTTTTTTAGATGGAATCTCACTCTGTTGTTAGGCTGGAGTACAGTGGCCCGATCTTGACTCACTGCAACCTCCGCCTCCCGAGTTCAAGCGATTCTCCTGCCTTAGCCTCCCAAGTAGCTGAGAGTACAGGCACGTGCCACCACCATCACTGTTCCTGGCTAATTTTTGTAGTTTTAGTAAACACCAGGTTTCACCGTGTTGGTCTGACTGGTCTTGAACACCTGATCTCAAATGATTTGCCCACCTTGGCCTCCCAAAGTGCTGGATTACAGGCATGAGCCACAGTGTCTGGCCTTTTAAAAATATTTTTAGTAGAGATGGGGTTTCAACACATTGGCCAGGCTGGTCTCAAACTCCTGACCTCAAGTGATTCACTCACCTCGACCTCCCAAAATGCTGATATTACAGGCTTAAGCCACCGGACCTGGCCCTAGCTAACTAACTTTGACATGTAGGAGCACATATGCACGGGGTCTAGAGTGAACTTCAGATCCTGCCTATGAATGACTTTACATTTTGAAATGTTTGGGTAAAAAAGTCAAAGGAAGAATAATATTTCATGGCATATGAATTTTTTTTTTTTCAAGACAAAGTCTCACTCTGTTGCCCAGGCTGGAATACAGTGGCACAATCTTAGCTCACTGCAACCTCCACCTCCCAGGTTCAGGCAATTCTCCTGCCTCAGCTTCCTGAGTAGCTGGGATCACAGGCATGCACCACCACACCCAGATAATTTTTGTATTTTTAGTAGAGACGAGGTTTCACCATATTGGTCAAGCTGGTCACGAACTCCTGACCTTGTGATCCACCCGTCTCGGCCTTCCAAAATGCTGAGATTACAGGCGTGAGCCACCGCGCCCGGCTGGCACATGAAAATTATATAAGATTCAAATGTCAGTGTCTGTAAAGTTTAACTGGAACTTTACCGTGCCCATTCATTTGCCTGTTGTTTATTGCTTTTGCACTATAACAGCAGAGTTGAATTGTTGCAGCAGAGACCGTATAGCTTACAAATCCTAAGATATTTACTACCTGGCCCTTTACAGAAAAAGTTTTCCAACCCCTGTACTAGGAAGAACAGGGGTGAAATATATAATGATGAGTCATAACAGACAAGATCCCTTGCTTCATGGAACTTACCACCAGAACATTATCTCACTGGCCAGGCACAGTGGCTCACGCCTGTAATCCTAGCACTTTGGGAGGCTCAGGCGAGTGAATCACCTGAGGTCAGGAGTTTGAGACAAGCCTGATTAACCAGGTGAAACCCCATCTCTACTAAAAATAGAAAAGAAAAATTAGCTGGGCATGGTGGCACATGCCTATAATCCTAGCTACTCAGGAGACTGAGGCAAGAGAATCACTTGAACCCAGGAGGTGGAGGTTGCAGTGAGCCAAGATCGAGCATTGCACTTCAGCCTGGGCAACAGAGTGAAAACTCCGTCTCAAAAAAAAAAAAAAAAAAAAGACATTAACGCACTTAAATCTCATAACAAGTCTGGAGGTGGAGGTACAATTTTATTATTATCTTCATGAGGCAACTAACGTATGTTGTTGTTATACCCACAGGCAACTGAGGTACAGAAAGATTAAGAATCTTGTCAAAATCCACCCAGATCACTGAGGGAGACAGGATCCTCAGCTCACTCCAGACCCCATGCATGTGTACTCCCCTTGATCACCATTAGCCACTTAGGAAGTTAAGCTCTTTAAATTGCCAAAGGAAAAAGAAAACAGATGCTGACTATGAAGAAAGTGAAATAGTAATAAAGATGTTATTATTTTTCTGACAGTTGTAGATTTACAGAAAAATTGAGCAGAGACTACAGAGCGCCAATATGTGACCCCAATCTCTGCACACAGTTGCTTCTTTTAGTTTTGTTTTACATTAATATAGTACTCTTGTTATAATTAATGAGCCAATATTGTTACTTTATTATTAACCAAAGTCCATACTTTATTCGGATTTTCTTAGTTTTTCTCTAATATCTGTTTTTTGTTTTTTTTTTTGAGACAGAGTCTTGCTCTGGCACCCAAGTTGGAGTGTAGTGACGCAATCTCAGCTCACTGCAACTCTGCCTCCAGGTTCAAGCAATTCTCCTGCCTCAGCCTCCGAGGTAGCTGGGATTACGGGCATGTACCACCACGATCTAGGTTCATCATGTATATATCCTGCCCAGTCCTAGAATCAGCCATTTCTCCAAGTAGCCCTGGTTTCTTCTACTGGAGAATGGTATTACAATAGAAGCCAAGATCTGCACAATGTGTGCTACCTTGTTTCTTTTAGGCCCTCTCAGACAACAGAGCAAAGAAATATATGTGTATATACTAATCTATATGTGGTAGGCTAAGAACAGACCCCTAAAAGGTATCTACCTTCTCTCCTGGGAACCTGTGAATGTAACATTATTTGGAAAAATTGTCTTTGCAGTCGTGATTAAGTTAAGGATTCACACTCAGCAACGTTTCCATTTTCCTTCCGCTCAGTATGTATTGTTTATTATGAACTCAGCAATATACAGTTAAACACAGCCTGTCTGACTTCTCTCCCAACCACAAAAGGCCAACCCTTCAGCTGTGGTCACTAACTAGTTGAACTTTAGATGCCTGAGCTAGCAGGCTGCCACAAGGATTGAATGAACCAGAAAGTTTCGGGGAAAGTAGAGACATTTTGAAAAATGAGAGAAATGTGAGATTAGTGAAAAGTGAGACATGGTAGATCTTTAAAGGTCTTGCAGTCAGGGAAAGAAAGAGAGAAACCTATGACAGAGCAGGAAAGTTGAGACCAGAGGTTAGATGGAGACAAGCTTCCATCTCAACTGAGGCTGGCCACCACGGAAGGCTCAACCATCTCTGAACCAGACTGGTTGACTCTTTGTAGCAAATTCAGTGGCTGAACTTGCCAATGCACAGCTAGATGACTGCCCCTGATCCCAGCACACTTCCCAAACCCTAGAGCTCAGATTCCATTCTGAAGAGGAAAGTGACAAATAATGTATTTCAAGGCTTCTCAAATTTTAATGTGCATATAAATCACCTGGAAATCTTATAAAACTACTGATTCTGATTTAAGAGTTTTTTTTTTTTTTCCCGAGATGGAGTCTTGCTCTGTCGCCAGGCTGGAGTACAGCGGCACGATCTCGGCTCACTGCAACCTCCATCTCCCAGGTTCAAGTGATTCTCCTGCCTCAGCCTTCCTAGTAACTGGGACTACAGGCACGCACCGCCACACCTAGCTAATTTTTGTATTTTTAGTAGAGATGGGGTTTCACCATGTTGGTCAGGATGGTCTCAATCTCTGGACCTTGTGACCTGCCTACCTCAGCCTCCCAAAGTGCTGGGATTACAGGCGTGAGCCACCGTCCCCGGCTGATTTAGGGATTTTTAATAAAAATATTGATTATGACTCAGAAGTTCTGCAGTGGAGACCAAGAGTCTAGCATTTCTAAAAAGCTCCCAGGTGATGCTGATGCTGCTGGGTCCATGGACCACAACTGGAGTAGTAAGGATGTGTTTGACTGAATTTCAAAATGCATAAGAAAGCTCAATATTTGGCTGAGTTTGTCTGGAAATGTCTAGATTAAGTTTTGCCATAGCAGGCAGAAATGGAAACTTGAGATCGAAATTAAATTCAGTTTTAGAAAAATTTAAAAGTCAAATTTTTATGTACTGCTTTTATGACTTGAGAAATCTAGGCATATAGTGATCATTATTATCCCTCAGTGTCCAGTTCAAATATACCCTCCTCTTGAAGTCTTTCCAGGTGTTTCTCTGTTTGGAATTAACTATTTATATTTGAGAACCCATATCTTATATTTCTTTAAAACTCATTTTTTCCATGAATCACAAGTATTTACTATAAATGCAGAGACGTGACTGTCTCTTCTTTTTCCCCAAGCATACTGACTCTTCTAAAGCATTTAACAATTCCTTCTGGATGAAAATGTTGATGTTAAAATAGACTGCCTATAGAACGAGCATAGTATCTCAGAAGTTAAGTGCATCATGAAATTAAGCAGCTAGCCCAGAAGCATTTGAAAAGACAAAATGAAAACAGTGACTGATGGCCAGGAACTTCTCTAAGCAACAGAAGGAAATGTTCTCACAGTTTGGGGGACAAGGATAATTCAGCAGAAACAAGTCCAGACTCCTTTAGGTAATTAAGTATTTAACCTTTAAGATTGTTAAAAGACTTTGTCTTTACTAAATATAAAATTATATTGTAAAGACTGTAAAGCTAATAATAGTTTTCATGTACAAACATTAAAAAATATTATCAAAGTTAGCTTACACCTTTGGGGAAGTTGTCAAGTTTCCGTTTTCTTTCGGTAATGGCATTTTCAAAAATTAGGTACTGTAGAATTGTTTCATACCTGGAAGTTAGATTCCAATATTAAAAAATATTAAATTTAGTAAAAACTACTCTTAAAAATCTATTAAAACACCAATAAAATATATGTATATTTTAATATATGTATAAAAATATATATTTGTAAACTGTTTTCTTTTTTGTTAATATGTGTATTTAAATTTTTATAATTTAAATCCATGCAGTATGCTAGGCTTCCACTTTGGAGAACTGGGAAGATTCAGATGTTAACAGTATATTTTATTAATAACTATTTATAATTTTTTCTAGTTTTGTTCAATTAGCAGATAGCCGTTACTCATTTGACAAATAAATCTACCAAACAAACAAAGAAGAAAAGCTCCTATGAGTTAGAAAAAAAACACTACTGGCTGGATGCGGTGGCTCCCACCTGTAATCCCAGCACTTTGGGAGACCAAGGCAGGTGGATCACAAGGTCAGGAGCGAGACCAGCCTGGCCAACATGGTGAAATCCTGTCTCTACTAAAAATACAAAAATTAGCTGGGCCTGGTGGCACATGCCTGTAATCCCAGTTACTCTGGAGGCTGAGGTAGGAGAATTGCTTGAACCCAGGAGGCGGAGGTTGTGGTGAAGAGAGATCACGCCATTGCATTCCAGCCTGGGTGACAGAGCAAGACCCTATCTGAAAAAAAAAGGAAAAAAGAAAAAGACACTACTCCATTCCCCCAAATTAAGATCACTTGTACTGAGGCGTGAAAATAGGTGTATCTCCAAGGATCTTAGTCTAAAGCAATAATATTTGCACAAATACATGCACTTGCTTAGAAGGGAGGAATAAATGAGCTCTGAAAAAGGTCACTGAAAAGCTGGAAACTGTTTTTTTGACCATGAAAGCCTGCCATAATGACCACTTTCCTTATATAAAGATGAAATATGAATTTATGACTTAATAGACTCACCAAAGTCAAGAATGTAATTTCATTTTGCCTTCAAGATTTCATGCTGTACACCAGCAAGCATCTGAAGTGTTGCTCAGTCTGCAATCATTACAGAGCAGTCCTATCAGTCCACAGTAAAGAAGCTGGAGAGAGTCTGGAGGCAGTGGCACCACCTGTAATCCCAGCACTTTGGGAGGCCAAGGTGGGTAGATCACCTGAGGTCAGGAGTTCAAGACCAGCCTGCGATGGTGAAACCCTGTCTCTACTAAAAATACAAAAATTAGCCGAGTATGGTGGCACACACCTGCAATCCCAGCTACTCAGGAGGCTGAGGCAGGAGATTTGCTTAAACCTGGGAGGCAGAGGTTGTGGTGAGCTGAGAAGCGAAATCATGCCATTGCACTCTATCCTGGGTGACAGAGCAAACCTCTATCTCAAAGAAAGAAGAGTGACCAAATACATACCTCAGAAAGAGATAGGAGAATATCAACAAAGCAAGCAGCAAAAC
>CAUYLG010050862.1:0-37629 GCA_963573385.1 Cacajao melanocephalus | reverse complement strand
GAGTGAGAACATGAGGTGGTTGATTTTCTGTTCTTGTGTCAGTTTGCTGAGAATGATGGTTTCCAGGTTCATCCATGTCCCTACAAAGGACACGAACTCATCTTTTTTTTATGGCTGCATAGTATTCCATGGTGTATATGTGCCACATTTTCCCTGTCCAGTCTATCATCGATGGACATTTGGGTTGGTTCCAAGTCTTTGCTATTGTAAACAGTGCCGCAATGAACATTTGTGTGCATGTGTCCTTATGGCAGAACGATTTATAATCCTTCAGATATATACCTAGTAATGGGATTGCTGGGTCAAATGGAATTTCTATTTCTAGGTCCTTGAGGAATCGCCGCACTGTCTTCCACAATGGTTGAACTAATTTATACTCCCACCAACAGTGTAAAAGTGTTCCTATTTCTCCACATCCTCTCCAGCATCTGTTGTCTCCAGATTTTTTAATGATCGCCATTCTAATTGGCGTGAGATGGTATCTCAATGTAGTTTTGATTTGCATTTCTCTAATGACCAGTGATGATGAGCATTTTTTCCTATGTTTGTTGGCCTCATATATTTCTTCTTTTGTAAAGTGTCTGTTCTTATCCTTTGCCCACTTTTGAATGGGCTTGTTTGTTTTTTTTCTTGTAAATCTGTTTTAGTTCTGTGTAGATTCTGGATATTAGCCCTTTGTCAGATGGGTAGATTGCAAAAATTTTTTCCCATTCTGTTGGTTGCTGATTCACTCTAAAGACTGTTTCTTTTGCTGTGCAGAAGCTGTGGAGTTTGATTAGGTCCCATTTTGGCTTTTGTTGCCAATGCTTTTTGGTGTTTTGGTCATGAAGTCCTTGCCTATGCCTATGTCCTGAATGGTTTTGCCTAGATTTTCTTCTAGGGTTTTTATGGTGTTAGGTCTTATGTATAAGTCTTTAATCCATCTGGAGTTAATTTTAGTGTAAGGTGTCAGGAAGGGGTCCAGTTTCTGCTTTCTGCACATGGCTAGCTAGTTTTCCCAACACCATTGATTAAATGGGGAATCCTTTCCCCATGGTATCTTGTCTTTTATAGTAGTCAGCTGTGTTAAGGCCATGTCCACAATTGTTTTAGAAAACTCCTTTCTGTTTTGTTTTTGAAAAATTTTTTTAACTAATCTGCCTTTGTAAAACTATAGAACTACTTTCTAGGTTTAATATGCTTAAATGCTTTGAACCTCATATTTGTCCGTCTGTCCTTCTATTTTATTGCAGAGATATATTCATTTTATCAAACCAGGGTAGAAGAAATCTTATGGTCTCTTTTCCCTAAACCATATAGCCTGAGACATTCATAGCTTTATTTTATCTCTGCTTGGAGGCACTTTATTGAGTTTTTAATAGTGAGTGTGGCTAAAACATTTAGTTTACCGCTTGCTGCAAGGCTGAATGTAGTTGGTATTTGTTGCTGAAAGGCCTTCTCAGTTGTTTGTTTCTTATGAATTCAGTGTTGAGCTTGTCCTTTTCTTATAATGCCTTGTCAAAAGTAGCCTATTACAGATTTATTGAAAGGATTCAGCCGAGTTACAGATTAAAAGTTTAAGGCATGAAAATCAGTTGT
Source organism: Cacajao melanocephalus (assembly GCA_963573385.1). Taxonomy (NCBI): domain Eukaryota; kingdom Metazoa; phylum Chordata; class Mammalia; order Primates; family Pitheciidae; genus Cacajao; species Cacajao melanocephalus. The sequence continues at coordinate 36,051 of CAUYLG010050862.1, read as the reverse complement.
GTTTCTACACACCAGAAATGACGAAGAGGAAAGGAAGTTAAGAAAGCAATTCCATTTACAATAGTATCTAAAAGAATAGAATACCTAGGAATAAGTTTAACTAAGGTGATGAAAAACTTGTATTCCACAAATCACAAAACATTGCTGAAAGAAATTTAAAATGACCTAAGGAAATGGAAAGATATGCCTTGTTTGTTATTTGGAAATACTTGGTGAAGAACACTCAGGATTACTGAAGGACATTTATAGGGTTATAAGCAGTTCAGTATGATGAAGTGCTATTTAAAAAGCAAATATTAAAGGGAGATTTGATTAGTGTATCTTAATAAAATCATGTAAAATATAGAAATGGTGACTCCACATTTGTTTTTCAAATTATGTATCTTAAGATGCCATTTGAAATGAAATTAGTATGTTCAGTTTAACAAGAAAAATATTTTTGAGAAAAGTGCAAATCTCATAGCTGGATGATTCCTTAGAAATCATTTAGGTCAGCCTTTTCTGTTTCTTGTTCTCTCTTTTTCAGATTAAGAATTTAAGTTAACACTAAAGCAGAGTAATTAGAAGTACATACTTTGGAATCAGACTGTATGAATTGATCCCCCTTTGTCACTTAAGAATGTTAATTAGGGCAAGTCTCTTAATCTCTCTGTGCCTCATTTTTTTTTCATCTATGGATGAGATACACAAGTAATTCCTACCTCATAGTACTGTTATATGTATTATATGACATGAGATTTGCATAGTGCTTAGATTAGAGCTTGGCATATTCTGGGTGTTTATTGGCTGCATTATCTTTGTAATTATGCAGGCTAGGATTCAGGTTTTCTAATTTCTAGTCTTTAGAAGAAGTGCTTGTTACTGGTATTTCAAATTTTGTCAAAGAACCTTTACCTTTTACAAAATTTACTTTAGGGTTACTGTTTGTGTGGATACTAGACCAATCTTTTCTTCCTCTCTATTACTGTTACAACTTACAATACTTTTGACACCAGATGTGTGAGAGTTTTCTGCATCAACAACCAGTTCTCTAACTGCCTGGACACCAAGCCAATGTCCTACAATTCAATTCCATTCTGAAATAACTTATCAGAGTTAATACTTGACTTCACAAGTTTAACAGCTCAGTCTCAGAAGATTGACCTCACTTCAGGTGCCGGTTGCAAGTGTTGAGTCCCCAGGGTACCCATGTTTTGCTCTGACTTGATTACAGAGTTATGAGTTTCCACAACTGGTCTCCACTTCTAGTTTGATAATTTGCTAGAATGGCTCACAGAACTCAGGGAAACATTTTACTTATGTTTCTTTGTTTATCATAAAGGATACAACTCAGGAATGGACAGATGGAAGAAAAACATAGGACAAGTTATGGGGAGGGAAGGAGTGATGTTCTTTCCGAGCATGACACTGGCCACTCTTTGAGCACTTCTATGTATTCAACAACTCAGAAGCTTTCTGAACCCCTTCATTTAGGAGTTTCATTACATAGGTGTAACTTATTAAGCCATCGGATGCTGGATGGATGAGGCTGAAAGTTTCAACCCTGTATTCATGCCTTAGATTTTCTGATGATCAGTTCCCACACTGATCTTGAAGCTACTACAGACATTCTTATCACCTCGAAAATTCCAAGGTTTTAGGATCTCCGTGCCAGGAACCAACTACAAAGACAAATGTATTTCTTAGTGTATCACAGTCCCCTCTTTTGTATGACATGGCACTCGGCTTGGTTGTAGTAATGTAACAGTGAGAGAGAGAGTAAGACAGTTCTAGTAAGCAGTTGAACAGATGATTTAATTGCGAAATAGTATGATAAGTTAGAATGGAATAAATAGTGATAGGAAAGTACATTCAAGGGCATATAGTTCATAGTACTAAGTGGAGGAAGACTTATTGGACTAATGATGAGTTCTCTCAAAGGTCAGGGATCTCAGGTCAGAACTGAGAGGTTAGCATGAAAGAGGCAGATGGAATCACATATTAAAAATCTTTCATTTGAGAAAATATAAGTTTTAGGGGGAGGCTGTATGAGAGTATGAAATAAAAAATGATTATATTTCATAGGAAGGATTAGAAAGGACCTTATCTGCCACATTGTCCCAAAGGAAATTTGGTGCTATTAAAAGGTATTATCTATAGAAGTGACATTTGTTCAGATTTTCATTTTAGAAATATTACTCTGGCTAAAGTATAAAAATTGAATTGATGGGAGAGAATGTTAGAAGCACGTAAACTAGTTAAATAGCTATTTTCGTTACCCAAATGAGAATGTTGTAGCCCAAACTAAAGTGCATGGGTAAGAATAGAGAGATTTTGATGGTTTTGAGTAATATTAAGGGACGAGAAACCAGAGACGTTTTGGGAATACAAGAGCAGGAGTAGAGGCTTATTGATAAAGGAGTGTTTGTGTGTGTCACAAACATGCATATATATTTTATATACATAAGTATGTTTTGATATACTAGAATATATTTTTCTGCATGGAGTCAAAATTTTTGGTTTTGGCAATTCACTGAAATAGTAAACTTAAGTCACGAAGTATGGTTATGTTGAAAATTTTTAGTTTTGGGCATATTAAGTTTATACTGCCTGTGTAAGATCAGACCATGTCAGACACTTGAATACAGGGTGGGGAACTTATGAGAAAGCTGGTAATAGATGAATTTGAAAGTCATATAAGTATATAGTCCTAAGTATATAGATGGTCATTGAAAATATAGCTATGTAGGATATCGGAGAATATATAGAATGAGAAAATAATTCAGCTTTGAGAGACCTTAACACATAAGGGATAAAGAAAGCTCATGAAGGGAACTGACTGGAAAGAAAGACATTAGGAAACTCGGAAATTCAGAGCAGTTTGCAAAAGAGGGAGTTGCTAACATTTCAAAGTTTGCAGAATAAACAAGATAAGGACTTATAAATGACCACTTCATATGGCAACAAGAAAGTATCACTAACAAGAGTCGTTTCAACAGAGTGATGGAAGAACAAAGTAGATTATAGGATGAGAAGTAAATGAGAGGTGAAAGAAAAGAAACAGATGACAAGTCTTTGAGGAGTTTAGATGATAAAAATAAGAGACAACACTGTAGGTACAGGGACCTATGAAGTGGAAACATTTTTATTTGTTGGTTTTCCTTGTATTTTGGCCTAGAAGTAGAGCTCGTTTAAATTTATGGGCAAGAGCCCCAGTCTAGAAAGGTTAAATATTTAAAAAGGAAAAAAAAAAATGAATGGAGTGGAGTCCTCAGAAGAAGGAAGCAATGGGTGGAGATTAACCTGTCTTAGGTAAGCAAATATTTTGAGGGGCCTTTGTGTGTATGCAGTGGGATATAGATGTAAATATAATTTTAAATATTATTTATATCTTTAAATTATGGCATTTATGAATTTTATTTGAGTTACTTTCCATCACTGCTTATAAAATCCAGATTTCTATAAAGGCTAAGTATAGCATGCTATTTATAATTCCTTAAGTGCTATTGACAGATATATATGAAATACTAGCAATACAAATAAGATACACTATTTGTATTATTATGGTGCCCTTAACTTTTTATTAAAAAAGAAAACCGTGCCTGTCTTTTGCCTATAATGCTGTGTCAAAAATAACCAATAGCAACCAACATACATTTTAAACATATTCCTGTTTCTTCTCTTAGATTTACAAGTGCTTTTTTAATTGAGTTCCAGGATATAAATGCCATGAATGCTAGGTTGAGAATTTATTCTGTATTCCCAAAATGTATCAACTTTTTGGAGTATGCTGTATGTAAAATTAAATGTACTCATTCTAGAGAAATGTATACACTCATGTATTAGTCATCACAATCAAGATACGGAACATTTCTGTCAACACAAGAAGTTCTCTCATCTTTTACAGTTACCCTCCCGCTATAAATTCTGGTTCTAGACAACCCACTCATCTATAGCCTCTCTACTGATTTGTTCCAATTTTTTTTTTATTTCATATAGAATGAATTATATGATATGTATTCTTGTGTGTCTAGGTGCTTCTTGTGTGTCTAGATTTTTTTTTGAGATTCATCCATATAGTCACATGTATTAATAATTTACATACTTTGATTGCTAAGTAGTACTCTGTTGTATGGAAATATAGCATTTTGTTCAATTTACTTAATACATATTTACATTGCTTAAATTTGGGGTGCTTTAAATGTTTGCATAAAAACTGTGGGGATATATATGTTTTTATTTTTGTTTGTAAATATGTAGGTGTGGAATTGCTATATCATATGGTAAGTATATGTTTAAGTTTAAAACCAACTGCCAACTTTTTTACAAAGTATTATTGTATTTGACATTCTCACTACCATTGTATGAGAGGTCTCTTTGATCTGCTCTCCCAGTAATTGGTATTGTCTATCTTTTTCACTTTAGCCAGTTTTGGGGAATGGGGTGTGGTATCTCATCTCATTGCACTTACTTGAATGACTGTTGATGGTTAACATCCTTTCATGTGCTTCTTATTTGTACATTTTCTTCATAAAGTATATAGTCACCTCTTTTTGCTCATTTTATTATGTTGTCTGCCTTTGTAAGTATTTGTTGGTAAGAGTTTTTCATAAATTTTAGATACAAGTTCTTTGTCAGATATGTGCATTACAAATATTTTCTTAGTTTCTGTCTTTTTACCTTTTCGATGGTATCATTAGACAAATAAAGTATTTTAATTTTTAATTCAAATTTATCATTAGTCTGCTCTCAGAATGCTATGAAGAAATACCCAAGACTGGGTAATTTACAAAGAAAAGAGATTTAATTGACTCACAGGTCTTCATGGCTGGGGAGGTTTATTAGTCTGTTTTCATGCTGCTAATAATGACATACCTGAGTCTGGGTAATTTATAAATGAAAGAGCTTTAATTGACTCACGGTTCAACATGGCTGAGGATGCCTCAGGAAACTTACAATCATGTCACAAGGGGAAGCAAACATGTCCTTCTTTACATGACAGCAGCAAGGAGAAGTGCCAAGCAAAAGGGGGAAAAGCCCCTTTAAAACCATCAGATCTTGTGAGAACTCACTATCTTGAGAACAGCATGAGGGTAACCACCCCCATTATTAAATTTCCTCCCACTGAGTCCCTCCTGCCACACATGGGGATTATGGGAACCAAAATTCAAGATGAGATTTTTGTGGAGACACAGCCAAACCATATCATTTCACTCTGACCACTCCCAAATCTCATGTCTTCACATTTCAAAACATAGTCATGCCCTTCCAACAGTCCTACAAAGTCATAACTCATTCCAGCATTAACTCAAAAATCTGAGTCCAAAGTCTCATCTGAGACAAGGCAAGTCCTTTCTGCCTATGAGCCTGTAAAATCAAAAGCAAGTTAGTTACTTCCTAGATACAGTGGAGGCACAGGCATTGGATAGACATTCCAAATTGGAGAAATTGGCAGAAACAAAGGGGTTACAGGCCCTATGCAAGCCCAGAAATCCAATATGGAAGTCATTAAATCTTAAAATTCCAGAATGAGCTTTGATTCCATGTCTCACATCCATCTCATACTGATGCAAGAGATGGGCTCCAATGGCCTTGGGAAGCTCCACTTCTGTGGCTCTGCAGGGTACAGGCCCTCGCTGCTTTCATGGATAGGCATTAAGTGTCTACAGCTTTTCCAGGCACACAGTGTAAACTGTTGGTGGATCTACCATTTTGGGGTCTGGATGATGGTAGCCCTCTTCTCACAGTTTTAGGCACCCCAGTAGAGACTCTTGTATAGGGGTCTGTGAACCCACGGTTTTCTTCCTTACTTCCCTAATAGAGGCTCTCTATAAGGGCTCCTCCCCTGAAGCAAATTTCTGCCTGAACATCCAGGAATTTCGCTACATCCTCTGAAATCTAGATAGAAGTTCCCAAACCTCAATTACTGATTTCTGTGCACCTGCATGCTCAATACCCTGTGTAAGCTGCCACAGCCTGGGGCTTGCACCCTCTGAAGCAATAGCATGAGCTGTACATTGGCCCCTTTTAGTCATGACTGGAACTGAAGCAGCTGGGATACAGGGCACCATGTCCTGAGGCTGAATAGAGCAGGGGGTGCCCTGGGCCTGGCTCGGGAAACCATTTTTCCTACTAGGCCTCCAGGTCTGTGAAGGAAAGGTCTGGTGTGAAGATTTCTGACATGCTCTGGAGATATTTTCTTCATTGTCTCGGCAATTAACATTTGGCTCCTTGTTATGCAAATTTGTGCTGCAGGCTTGCATTTCTCCTCAGAAAATGGCTTTTTCTTTTCTATCACATTGTCAGGCTACAAATTTTCCGAACTTTTATGCTCTGCTTCCTTTTTAAACATAAGTTTTAATTCCAAACCATGTCTTTGTGAATATATAAAACCGAATGCATTTAACAGCACTCAAGTCACTTGAATGCTTTGCTGCTTACAAATTTCTTCCATCAGATACCCTAAATCAGCTTTCTCAACTTCAGAGTTCCGCAAACATCTATGGCAGGGGGAAAATGCCTCCAGTCTCTTTGCATAGCAAGAGTGACCTTTGCTCTAGTTTCCAACAAGTTTCCTCATCTCCATCTGAGACTACCTCAGCCTGAACTTTATTGTCCATATCACTATCAGCATTTTGGTCAAAGCCATTAAGTAAGTCTCTCAGAAGCTCCAAACTTTCCTATTAGTTCCAGGAATTTTTTTGTCTACTCTTTTGGATTTTCTACACAGGCAATCATCTTAAAAAAAATACAATTTTATTTCTTTCTTCGCAATCCATATACTTTATATTTCCTTTTCTTGTTTACAGCATTAGCTAGGACTTCCAGTGCAATATTGAAAAGCTGTTGTGAGAAGGGGAATACTTGCCTTATTCCTGATTTTGTTCGTAAAGCTTCCAGTTTTTCACCATTAAATAGGGTCTTGACTATAGAATTTTTATTGTTATTCTTTATCAAGTTGAGGAAGTTCTCTTCTATTACTAGTTTGCTGAGAGTGTTTAATAATGAATGTGTGTTGGATTTTATCAAATGCTTTGACCTTTTTATTGATACGTTATTTTTTTAACTTGTTGATATGATGGGTTATATTAATTGATTTTTAAAAGTTGAACCAGATATGCATACCTTGGCACAAATGCCACATTGTTGTCATGTATAATTCTTTTGCTATGTTGCTGGATTCAATTTAGTTAAGGATTTTTGGTATCTTACAAAATGTTTATGATTATTGGCCTGTAGCTTTTTTTTTTTTTTTCCTGTGATTTGTTTGTATGGTTTTGATATTAGGATAATGCTGGTTTTATGGAATGAGTCAGGAAGTTTCTCTTATTACCCTTTTAAAATATTTGTAAACTTTGGGGATATCTCTTGTCTTAATCTAGATAATTATCATCTACATTTTTTTTTTCTGATTAGTTTGTTAAAGATTTATGAATTCTTTTTTTTAACCTTCTCAAAGATCAGCTTTTAATATCATTGATTTTTGTTTTTTAAGGTTCTATGTCACTGATTTCTTCTGTAACCTTTATTATTTAATTTATCTAGCTTAATTGGCTTTCAGTTTGCATTTATTCTGTTGTCTTAGAGTAGGGGCTTAGGTCTTAGATTGAGACTTTTTTCTAAAATGTAGACCTTTAATGATCTAAATGTCCTAAGTACTACTTTAGGTGCATGTTGTATATTTTCAAAAGTCATATTTTCAATTTCAATTAAAAATAATTTAAAATTTATCTTTTGATTTTTTTTTAACCACTAGGTTATTTAGAACAGTTTTATTTAGTTTCTAAATATTTTGGTGTTTTTCAGATATATTTCGTTTTTTTTTTTTCCTAATCTCATTCTAGTTTTGATAGACAACATACTTCATGTGGTTTGAATACATTTTGAGGTTTGTTTTATGGCCTAGAATATAGTCTGTCTTGGTAAGCATCCCTTGTCTGCTTGAAAAGTTTACATATTCTGGTGCTGGTGGAGTTTTTTACAAATATCATTTAGGTCAAATTTTTCGATGTCTTGTCAATTCTTGTGTATATTTTTACTGATTTCCTCTCTACTTGTTCTGCCAGTCATTAAGAGGCAAGTGTTGAAATCTCTGACCATACATTTGGATATGACTAGTTCTTCTTGCTGTTCTAATTTTTTTCTCAAGTAGTTTTTACATACTTATATTTAGTGCATTCACATTTAGGATTATTACATCTTTTTATATATTTGTCCCTTTATTACTATGAAGTGCTCATCTCTTTCTCTGGTAATATTGTTTCCTTTGTAATCTACTCTGTATGATACTACTATAAGTTCTCCACCTTTATTTTGTTTATTGTTAGTGTGATATATTATCCCCTATTTTTGTACTTTTAATATATTGGTTTCTTTATGTCTGAAATGGGTTTTCTTATAGAAAGCATATTATTGCATCTTGTTTTTTGTTCTGTCCAACAATCGGTAACTTTTAATTGTGTTGTTAAAAGCCTTTACATTTAATGTGATTATTGATATTTTTTCATTTTAAATGTATCTCCTCATTCTTTGTTTTCTATCTGTTCCTTGTGTTCGTTATTCTTTCCCCCCGCCCCAGTCATGTTTTTCCGCTTACATTTGAATTGGGTATTTTAAAGGTTTCATTTTGTGTCTCCTTTGTTGGCTTATCATCTGTAAGTCTTTGTTATTTTAGTGATTGCTTTAAAGGGAGGTTAAATAATGAAATGAAGGACAGTGCCTACTGTGTAGTAATGCATACTAATAGGTATAGTTATGATGACAAATTTCTTAGTTCCTCTGTGGTTACTTTTACACAAAAGATGTCTATTGTTCTGAAATACCAGAAAGAGTTCACTCATACATTGTTATTGATTATTTAAGGTTTTCTTTTTGAAAAAAATATGTATGTTTTAAAATTTTGCTGCTCTTACCATTAGCATTTAGCAATTTTGTGTTTTTAAAACATATTATTTCCTATGAAATATAGAAAATTTCTTCTCCATTTGATTTTGGAAGTTTCTATATCCTGTATTTTAATTATAATGTTTGTAATTGAACAAGCAAAAATGATGCTATAGACAGTATTAAGATTTAAAAATGATTTTATTATGAGATATATGCTCCAGATCTTCTATGTTTAGAGGAAAAAGTTACAAATAGACGTAACTCCTGACTTATTTGTCATATTTCACTCTCTTCCTTCTCTAAAGCACCAGCTTTATACAGAAATTACTATGTTTTTACTCTTTCCTTCCTGTACCCATAATTGTTTAGTATAGTCATGCACTGAATGACGATGTTTGGTCAACAATGGGCTGTATATAAGATGGCGGTCTCATAAGATTATAATGGGCATGAAAATTTCCTATCACCTAGTGACATTGCAACTATCATAAATATCACAGTCTAGTGCCTTACTTATGAAAATCTAAAGTGAATAAAGAAATCAAGCAAACCACTATGGAGTATTTCTGAAAAGAGTGACCCCTCAAGAAAAAGCTTCAGGCAGGTCCTTCAATAGGTATTTCAGAAGAAGGCATTGGGTCATAGGAGATGATAGCTTCATGTATGTTACTATCCCTGAACACCTTCCAGTGGGACAAGATGTGGAGGTAGAAGACATTGATATTGAGTCATAGGAAATGACAGCTTCATGTATGTTATCTCTGAACACCTTCCAGTGGGACAAGATGTGGAGGTAGAAGACATTGATGTTGGTGATCTCAGCCCTGTGTAGACCTAAGGTAATATGTGTGTTAGTGTCTTAGTTTTTCATACAAAAGTTAAAAAGTAACATGAAAATAAAAAAGTTTAAAAATAGATAAAAGATTGTAGAATAAGCATATAAAGCAAGATAAAAGCTTGTAGAATAAGCATATAAAGGAAGAAAATATTTTATATAGCTGTATAATGTGTTTTGTTTTAGGCTAAATGTCATTACAAAATAGTCGTAAAAAAATGTAAAGGTTTATAAAGCAAAAAGTTATAGTAAGCTAAGGTTAACTTATTAAAGAAGGAAAAAAACTTTAAGTAAATTTATTGTAGCTTAAATGTAGTTTTTATGAAGTCTATGGTAGTATACAGTAATGTCCTAGGCCTTCACGTTCACTCACCACTCGCTGACTCAGTCAGAGCAACTTCTATTCACTCAGAGCAACTTCTGCAGACTCCATTCATGGTAAGTGCCCTATACAGATGTACTGTTTTTTATTTTTTATATCATATCTTTACTGTACCCTTCTATGTTTAGGTATTTTCTTAAGTATTTTGTGTTGCTGTAAAAGAATACTGGAGACTCGGCAATTTATAAAGAAGGTTATTTAACTCATGATTCTGCAGACTCAGAAGTTCAAAGGTATGGTCTTGGCTTCTGGCAAGGACTTCTGTGCTGCATCCTACTAAGAAAAATTCAAAAAGGAAGCAGACACATGCAAAGGGAAGAATCCCAGGAGCATCCTGGCTTTATAACAACCAATCCACTTTCACAAAAACTAATCCATTCCCTTGAGAACTAATTAAGTCTCATGAGAGAAAGAAATTACTACCCCAAGAGCAGCACAATGCCATTCATGAAGGATCCGGTCCCATAACCCAGACACCTCCCACTAGGCCCTACCTCCCAACATCACCACATTGGAGATCACATTTCAACATGAGTTTTGATAGGGACAAACAAACATGTCAAATATGTTTAGATGCACAAATAGTTACTATTGTATTGCAGTTGCCCAATATAATTAGTATGGTAACATGCTGTACATGTTTGTAGCCTAGGAGCAATAGATTATACCATACAGCCTAGGTGTGTAGTAGGCTATATCATCTAGGTTTGTGTAAGTATACTCTAGAATGTTCACACAATGATGAAATTGCCTAATGTCACATTTCTCAGAATATGGCCTTGTCATTAAGTGATGCATGACTGTATTTAGTTCTTTGTTATTCTTAAATTCCCCAAATAGTGTTATTGTTATTTATATTTAACCTTGTGGGAAACCAGAGCATGTTACCCCAAAATATGAAGAATTCTTGAGTTGAAGGCAGTTAAAAAAAAAAAAAAAGCACATACAGGAAAGCTCTGTGCCTAAAAGCAGGACATAAATTTAGATAGGCAAGGTATCTTGCCATCATCTCTTCCCCATCTTTCACTTACCATTCCACCAGAAAGAGTAAAGGTTAGCCAGTGAAGATAGCTTTGCATCATTATTGGCCTGGAGATGGTACCAGTGGAATCCATAGTAATCGGCCTTACTAACTAGGTTTTATCTGCCAGTTATTTGTCTCACAAATTGCTGCCTCTAGAGACTCAAAAAAGTCCCTTTCAATTCTCTTGTCATTTCTCCAAAAATTGACTCTTCTTTGTTAAAAATACTATATACGCTAGAATTCAAAACTTCGTCTTTGAGAATTGCTCATTCCCTGGGCTTCTCCCATGTATATATGAAATATACATGTTAATAAACTTATGTTTTTCTCTTATTAAACTTTTTGTTTTGGTACAGGGGTTCTTTCCAATTAAGACTAGTTGAAGTAGAAGAAAACTATTTTTTCCCACAGTTCTTATTGGATTTTTGCCCCCATATTTTAAATATTCCCAGTTGCTTCTTGCCTTTTCTCCCTCCTCATGTGTTTAATTTCTTTCCTAAATTAGAGTCTTTATTAATTGTAATGTGTAAACTTTACTCATACTTATTTTTTCTGAATATTTTTGATGTTTTGTTGGTAATTTATCTTTTCTCTTTGGTTTTTGATACTTTTACTTATTCTTGATGTACTATAATTTTACTCAGGTGATATTTATTTTTGAATTTATTTTGTATACATAATGTTGAGGTGTGACAGTGATAACAAACTGCCCATTTAAATTTGTTCTTCCTCTTTGTTAGTATAGCGTTGTTACTGGCAAGTTGCTGCTCCTGCAACTTTTCCATTGCTTCTGTTGGGAGATTGCAGTTCATAAAAGCATGCTTTTACCTTTATGCTTCCACGAAATATCTAGCAAATAAAACAATTGATATGAAATAATACTTTTCAAATTCAGTAGTTTAACTTGTGATTTTCCTGTACAGTAGATGAGGTGCAAGTCACTTAGTTTTTACCAATGATTTGTGAGTGCAAGTAATATGTTTCACTTTCTGATGAAAATGGTACATGTGCTTCCTCTACAATCTTTTTCCTTTTTGCCTGTTAGATAACACAACAAGATCTTTGTCAATGACAGAACTGCAAGTGAAAGGAAATTGCATCTGTGATTTAGCACTTAGAGGGAATCCCCTCATTCAGGAAGATTTCCAAGAAAGAAACTTATGTATGTTAAGTTACTGAAATTTGGAGGTTTATTTGTTGATGTCAGCTACCTTTAATACATCAAGACTCATTTGTCTTTGTCTTCCTAACATTTTTGTACTGTTAGATATATATTTTTTATAGCCCAAAATTTATGACAGAAGTATGTGCCTGTAGAAATGTGTCACGAAGTTTAAAAAGTTGAGAAATATTGTAATAGTACATGAGCATAGGCAATAAGTTAGTTTGGATGCCAACCAAGTAAAAAAAAATTCTTATTTTGTCTGTGCATAGGGGAAGGAAGAAGATGAAAGTTGCTTTTAGTTTGAAAGTAGATATAGATTTATATTTAAATATTAATATATGAAAATATTCAAAAATATAATTGAAATGCTCAAAAGTATCCCAGCATTTAAGGAATTGTTTTAATTTTAAAATCTTATTTTTGAACATGAATACATTGTATCTGGGTTTAATTAAGATTAAGGAATGGGTGCTTTATGCATGATCTCCTGTGTGTTACATGATTCTTTTCTGTATGGCACAGGCATTTGATCACACTTGGCTTTTCATATGAGTATCAGTCATTACATCTCCAGATCATGGGAATATTTTAAAATATTCCCTGTGTTCATTTAGAGGAAAATTGGTAACGATAGAGTGTTACAAGACACCTACTCTCATTCTGCTTGGGAAGAACAGAAAAATATTGTGGTCTTGGCACCTTAAACATAGCGAAAAGAAACATAGAGGAAAGAACTTGGGGCAATAAAGTAGAAATAAAGCAAATGGCATATTGTGAAATTACACATAAATGAGATACTCCATATGTGAATGCCTTAGAAACAATTGAAAAACCTGTTCCTCTTTTTTAATGCATTAACACTTCCATACTGAAAATTAAAATCTTTCTTTCTTTGGGAAGATATTTTTTCTTACTGGTCAGATAACATAGAAAACACTTGCGGAGATACCTTTAGAGTTTTAAATATAATTAGCTAACATTTTGGTAATATTATGGGCTAAAGTATTCAAGTTATTTTGATCTATTTTTTATTTTTTCTACTTTCCTTTAAGGCTCATCTCTATAGATAAATTTTAAGAACCATGTTAAAATGTTATTCCATGTAAAGTAGATTTTAAAATGAGTACTTAAAAGGAAGTCTTATTGTTACTGAGGATATAGCCATGAAAAACATAATTATAAAACATGGAAAAATTTTTTGTAATATTGATTTGCATGTAGCCTTTAAAAAATTTAACTAATAAAAATATATATGTAAGTTTACTCTTCAGTACAGAAAAAAAATATTTTGAGTCAAAATTTGCCTCCCTACCTGAAAATATTCTTAACATATATAGGGGTTATAGTCAATAGAGGAGACATAATTTTAAAAAACAAGAATAAAGTGGAAAAAATGCAATGTTGACATTATTTTCTGGCGTTTCAGCATAATTTGCAGATTAAGTCTGGCTTTGTCCTTGATATCGTTCTATATCAAAGCTATTCAAATATAATTGTCAGGCTTTTTCCTGAATAATCAATACTGAACAATGTTGTTCTTTTTTTTTTTTCTTCTTGGAAATCCAGTCACAAGATAATTTATGATGCAGGAGTGGCTCTTAGCACTTTCTGTTATATTTAGATGAGGAGTTAGCACCTAGACAGCATTCCCCACCCAGCTTCTGCTTGAAGTTTCCAAAAATCTCACACAGGAAAAATGGGCACTAAATGTCTTTATATCTAATAAGCTTCTGATTAACTTTTATGTTTTTACATCATTATTTTTGACAGTAAGGGTTATATCCCCACAACTGTTATCATTGTTGTTGCACTAGCTTAGTATTTATACTAAATAGGCAGAGACAGTTTCTGGAATTGTACTTTTCTTAAACCAATTCTGTCTTACCTAGATGTTTCCTGTGTATATCAAAGGGTATAGATATTGTATGGTATGCACTGTTAAAGAAAAAAAAATTATTCTGACACTTTTAAAAATGATATGGAAGACTTTATTCAAGACTACTGTAATAGAATAAATATATTAGGCTCAACCCTGAATACAGTAAGAACAAGAGGGTATGTATAGGCAAGAAGAGGTGGGAGTGGGTGGGTAGGTGGGTAGAAAATAACTAAAATGATACATCAAGGATAGTGGGAATTGTTGCTAAACTGACCTAACAGGAGAGCAATCTAGGATGATCAAATGGCGAGGAGGATGGGGATGAAGAATTTGATCAGATACCAAGAAGGGGGAATTTTGTCCAGACCAACTAAGTTAGATTCTTACTGAAAGTGAGTTATGGATTTCAGGGAAAAAATAGGAGTCAGGGTCAAGGCCTAGTTGAAAACAGAGCTTAGAAGAGTCTGACTGAAGATTTTGGTCAAGCAGAGTATCTTGTCAGTACTTAGACACAGACAACTATAGCAACGTTTATACACACACATACTTATATATATAGTATTGTGTAGATGAATAGGTATTATGTCTATATGATTATAGACATAAATATATGAATTGACCTCTTCCTGTTGGCTTTGACCTTTGCATTTAGTTATATTGCTTTGATGGCCTCTGATTTCATCCTTTTCTGTATATGTATCTGGATCTCTTGAGCTTCTCTACCACTCTTCCTCTTTCCTAGCATTTGCTATGTTTGTGATGTTCAGTCCCGTGAATAATGGCTGTAGGAACCTGTATCAACGTCTAAATGTTGGGCCTGAAATGTGGGATATTTGCTTTTACACTGTTCTTTACATTCAAAATGTGTGGTTATTGGGTTTCCTTTATTTTTTAATTTTTAATTTTTTACTTATCTTTTTGTGAGGTTGGCTTTTATTAATTTTTTTTATTTAAAAAGCTATAATTTGCATGCAGTAACATCCTTTTGAAAATGCAGTTCTGTAAGTTTTGACAAACACGATCATGCAGCTACTACCATAATCAGAATATAAAGCAATTCTATTACCCTAAAATATTTCCTCATGCTCTTTGTAGCCAGTCTTACTCCCCATCCCTGATATTTGGCAATGATCTGTTTTAGGTCTCAATGGTTTTTATTTTTCAGTAGTATTATATAAATGGAATCAAATAATATGTTACCATTTTTGTTTTAGTATTTTTCTTTCATCTTTTTATTTTTCCCCAGCTTTACTGAGGTATTATTGACCAATTAAAATTGTATATATTTAAGGTGTACATGTGATCCTTTGATACACACACACACACACACACACACAGATTGTGAAATGGTTACCACAATCAAACTAATTACTAATAACATATCCATCACTTCACAATGATATTTTCGTATATGTGTGGTGAAAACATTTAAGATACTCTCTTAGCAAGTTACAAGCATGCAATACTGGATTATTAACTATAGTCCCAGTGCTGTACATTAACCATGTTACCTTTTGAGGCTGATTTCTGTTACTTAGTATAATACATTTCCAGTGCACCTGTGTTGTATATTTATTGCTGAGTGGTCCTCTTTTGTGTGGTAAATGTGTTACATTTTATCCATTTAACAATTGAAGGAAATTCAGGTTGTTTTCAATTCTTGGCAATTATGAATAAATCTGAAATAAAACATACATGTGCAGCTTCTGGAATACCTGTAAGTTTTCCTTTTTCTGGGTTAAATACTTAGGAGTAGGGTTGGTGGATTATTAGGTTAGTTCATGTTTAATTTGGCAAAGTATCAGACTATTTTCCAATGTGGCTGTACCATTTTGCATTCTCCCCAGCAATGTATGTGTGTTCAGGTTCCTTAGCATTCTCAGCAGCTCTTGGCATTGTCTGTTTTAAGACATTCTGATAGCTTACCAAAACTTATGAAAAATTTACCAAACATGTAATTTGTAGTAAAAACTGACAACAATTGCTAAAGTTAGATACAAATAAAAAATAAAACATCATTAAACTGAAACAAAAAACTGTTTGTTACTCTAAGGTAATATTATATAGTTGTCTGAAGGAGAGTAAGATAAAATTCAAGCTGTACAACTTACTACCTATTGACCTTTGCGTCAGTTTCCTCATCTCTTAAAAGAACATCTGTTCAAAATGCTTTTCCTTTAATGAGATATAATGTGCCTTAATTGGGATATAATCCCAAAGCATACTGCTATGCTTTAGAAAAAGCTGAATAGTAGAGCTATTGAAATTATTATTGTGTTAATGGCAGATTAATACCATAAAATAGGTTTCAAAGTTTATAAAGTGTGATTTTTCAAAATTAGATTAAACTGTTGAATTCTTAGAATGAAAGAAAGGTTTGGGCCAAAAGGTCTTATTTTCTTCTTCCATAAATTAAAATAAAAATTTCAGTTGTTTTTATATGCAGCCACATTTAGAAAAGCATGACATTCAAAATGTTTGTTGAGAGCTTTATTCTGGCTATTATGGAATTGAAAATAAATATCTACCTTCAAAATAATTAGAGAAGCTAGGCCGGGAGGTAGCTCACACCTGTAATCCCAGCACTTTGAGAGGCCGAAGCAGGCAGATCATGAGGTCAAGATCAAGACCATTCTGTCCAACATGGTGAAGTCCCATCTCTACTAAAAATACAAAAATTAGCTGGGCGTGGTGGCACACACCTGTAGTCCCAGATACTCAAGAGGCTGAGGCAGGAGAATCTCTTGAACTCAGGAGGTGGAGGTTGTAGTGAGCTGAAGTCACGCCACTGCGCTCCAGGCTGGTGACAGAGCAAGACTCTGTCTCAAAATAGATAATTACAGAAGATAAAGGCAAGTCAAACAAACTCCAACAGTTAAAAGTAAAAATAAGGCCATTCGGTGGCTCACGCCTGTAATCCCAGCACTTTGGGAGGCTGAAGCAGGCAGATCACAAGGTCAAGAGATTAAGACCATCCTGGCCAACATGATGAAACCCCATCTCTACTAAAATACAAAAATTAGCTGGGTGTGGTGGCGCACGCCTGTAGTCCCGGCTACTCGGGCAGGCTGAGGCAGGAGAATTGCTTTAACCTGGGAGGCGGAGGTTGCCGTTACCTGAGATCGCACCACTGCACTCCAGCTTGGTGACAGAGCAAGACTCTGTCTCAAAAAAAAAAAAAAAAAAGGGCCATTAATTATGTTTAGTGAAGACTAATCATGTTCTAGGTATTTGTCAAAATCCTTATATACATTATTTTATACATCCATCCATCCACTCTTTGTTAGATATTTTACCAGATGGACAAACAATTTTACATATGGTTTATACCAAATCCTGGAGTGGGTCCTAGGGATATAACAGTGAAAAAGTCTGTGTCGCTAAAAGCCTGCTGCCCGATGTGGAAAGCCAAACTCTAGTACTAAGCAATTAAAATAAGAGTAATTAGTAAGAAAAAGGTAAGCATAGAGTGCTGTAGAAATCTTCACGAGACCATTTAATCTCACTTTTTTCTACCACATCTGTGCAGCAACAGCATTGTAGTCGGGCCAACAAGTAAAACTATCATGACAGTAAATATAAGTGGTCTTATTTTCTTTGCAGTACAAAAAAATTAGATCAGATTGGATTTAAAAACGAGCATTACCTACTTATGAGAGTCATAAAAAAATGACACAAGAAAAATATAAACCAGTAAATAATTTTTTTGTCAACCCAATTTAATTTAAAAGTAAGCAGATGTAGCAGTATTAGCAAAATGCCTACTTTGTCTAAGTAGAATATTGGACAAAATTTATTGAAAGATGTTTTGTTAGTCTACTTTTACTGATATTGGTCAATCAGTAATAGAGGATAACAACCTGGAGACATTTACTTATAAATCAAAATAATTAGTATCATCAATTCAACATTTACTATGTGCCAAGTAACATAGTTGGTCTCTTTCATGTGCTGTTTTAAAATATTACCTATTTTTTTGTTTCTTTGAGATAGGATCTCTGTTTCTCAGGTTGGAGTGCATCTGTGTTCATTGCTCACCATAGCCTTAACCTGCTTGGCTCTAGCTATTCTAACACTTAAGCCTTCTGAGTAGCTGGGACTACAGGTGCGTGCCACCACACTTGGCTAATTTTTGTGTTTTTTGTAGCTATGGGATCCTACTGTGTTTTCCAGGCTGATCTCAAACTCCGGGGCTCAAGTGATACTCTTGCTTTGGCCTCCCAAAGTCCTGGGATGAAAGGTGTGGGTCACCATGTCTGGCCTAAAAATTTCTTTAAAAAAACCATTGTAAGATAGTAGAAGTAACAATCAATGATTCAGTAAAATTTAGGAAGTTAACCCGTATCACATGACCAATAATCAATAGGTAACAAATTGGATTTGATTCGAGATCTAACTTCAAAACTTAAAGCAAAAAAAAAAATCACAAATACAAGAATTTAATAAAAACTCAATTGGAGGTAATAAAACATACCAATGTGTCTGTGACAGATGATGTTAGAAAAAATAGAAAGTAATTTTATAATTCACTATTAATAAAGGTTTTGAAGGAAGAGCGAGAAAAACGTTTGGAGGTTACATGTACAGAGTATAGGCTGTCAGTCCTATTGTAAAGAATAATTTTCCCGGCATTATTCGCAATTATTATTTATGGAACAGTGTTCCACTGAATGTAATTTTTGAAAATCTGAAATATAATTATAGAATATTTGAACATAGTAATGTACAAATAAAAAGAATGCATAATAATGAAGCTTCATTTTACCAGATGCCTAGAAAACTTTCATCAAATTTAAATGGCATGTAACCTAAATAAATCACTTGAATTAGAAACAGATTATCAATTAAATGAGATACTACTTTCCCCATCATAATATAAAATATGTACATAAGAAACAACCCTCTATCTAGTTTGAATTTTTAAAATTCTCCTTAAAAACTAATAGAAACCTTAATTGCCTACTGCTGATTATATTGTACGAATTGCTTTACTGCCGGGTCACTCTATTTCTACAATTATCTCCTGAGACAGGCTTATTTCTTCCATGTTACAGGTGACCAAACTATAGCTTGGAGAGATTATATCTCTTGCATACAGTCACACAGCTGGCGAACAGAAGAGCTCTTATCTGTGATTTCAAATATTATGTTCCTGTTAACTATATAGTATTCCTTGCATTGCAGGGACTTAAACGGAACAAAATGCTGTTTCTTTGATCATTCTTTTCGGTATTCTACTCAGCCTTGCCATCCAACCAAATTACAGGTTTAGTTTACAGTTACCTAAGTGCTGGCAGCATTATTTTTGCTTCAGAATTAGATCTTTTAAACTCCAGTGGGATATAAATACATATCTATATATACACATGTGTGTGTGTGTGTTTATATAAATATACACATATATAAATAACATATGTGTGTGTACATATATATATATACACACATATATATTTCTTTTTTTTTTTTTTTTTGGAGTCTCGCTTTGTCACCCAGGATGGAGTGCAGTGGTGCAATCTCAGCTCGCTGCAACCTGCACCTCCTGGGTTCAAGTGATTCTCCTGCCTCAGCCTCCTAAGTAACTGAGACTACAGGTGCATGCCACCATGCCTGACTAATTTTGTGTATTTTTAGTAGAGATGGGGTTTCACTGTGTTAGCCAGGATGGTCTCAATCTCCTGACCTCGTACTCTGCCCGCCTCGGCCTCCCAAAGTGCTGGGATGAGCCACCACACCTGGCTCTTTGGGCCATTTTTTTTTTTTTTTTTTTTTTATGTCAGAGACAAATACCCTGGGCATCTGTTAGACCTTTTACTGCATATCACTATCTTTACCAAACAGGTCTTTAGGTTTCATTCTAGAACAAGATCTTACATTCAGTAACGTTAGATTACTCTTGGTACTTTTTCCCCTCGCCCTCTAGTATAATTAAACTACAAAGGTGCAAATTGTTAGTAAGTTTTTGAAAAATTTTAATGTCAAGTGTAAATTGACAGGTGATTACAATGACTGTTGGACTCATTTCAAATAATGAAACTAATTTTCCCCATAAATTAGCATCTATGTTTTAAAATCTGCTTGAAATTGCTTGTACCTTCTTATGCAATCTGTTATGTAGGAAATGTGATATATTCACAGTTCTAGATGAAATTTTTCTATTGCTTGAAACTCTTCTAGACAGGTTTAGATTAAATGGATACTTTTTAGCACTGTTATTAGCTGGACTTTGATGCTCACCTAACTCTAAATGAAATAGAAATGTAGAAATTAAAAATGTGAAGAATTCTTTTATTTAAAATATTTTTGTTATCTTTCCCATTTTAAAAGTCTAATAATCATTAGATGAATACTTACATGCTATCTGTATATATCAGACACTACTGAGTGCTAGCTGATTGACAGCACATAAGACTCAGTGTTTACCCTCGAAAAGGTTTGTTTACCTCAATGTTTACATGACCTATGGAAAATGAAAGGTAAAGGAAGAAGAATAGCAAACCCATAGTCTCACCGCTTATGAGTTGTTTATGTTATTGTATTTTCCATCTATTTGTTCCTTGTCCCATACTTGTAATTATAGATTATATGGCATCTTTCTGTTTTCTCTTAACAGTGTTACAGGTGTGCATTTTATGCTTTTGTTTTTGTTTTGTTTCAGTAGCCTGAAAACTCACTGAGGGCAGTGATATTTTCATTACATTTTTAAAATTTTCAATATCTGACATTTAAAGTTATTTTATTAAAACAATTTTGAATGCACAAATGTGTTTTGAGTTCTTTATTTTTTTTTTGAAATGAAGTTTTGCTCTTTCGCCTAGGCTGGAGTGCAGTGGCGCACTGCAACCTCCATCCCCGTGGTTCAAGCAATTCCCTGCCTCAGCCTCCTAAGTAGCCTGGATTACAGGTTTGTTCCATCATGCCCAGCCAACTTTTTTGCATTTTTAGTAGAGACGGGGTTTCACCACGTTGGCCAGCCTGGTCTCGAACTCTTGACCTCAGTCAATCCACCCACCTTGGCCTCCCAAATTGCTGGGATTACAGGCATGAGCCACCGCACCTGGCAATGGGTTCTTAAATAACTTTTTACAGGTGGCTTCCTCTTGTCAGAAGCTTAGGTTATTCTTATATTTTTTCAGTATACAGACTATTGCTATGAGTTATCTTATCCAGGTGTTATTTTCCTTTTTTTGCAATTTTTTCTCAGCATAGAGTTCTAGAAGTGAAATTATATGCAAGAACCTTTTTTCTTCTTCATCTTATTATTCATGTTATTTTTAACAATTTAAGACATTTTAGCATATGCTGTGAAAAATCTATGTATACCAATTTATAAATCACAAACAATATAATAATAGGATCATTCACTAAGCTTTTACCAACATTTAAAAAACGATTTTCTTAAACTTTTATTTTAGGTTCAGTGATACATGTGCAGGTTTGTTATATAGGTAAGCTGTGTGTCATGGGAGTTCGGTATATAGATTATTTTGTCACCCAAGTAATGAGCATAGTACCCAATAGATAGTTTTTAGATCCTGTCCCTCTTCCCACCCTCTACCCTCAAGTAGGCCCTGGTATCTGTTGTTCCCTTCTTTTTGTCCATGTGTTCCCTGTGTTGAGCTCCCACCTATAAGTGAGAGCATATGGTATTTGATTTTCAGTCCCTGGTTAGATTGCTTAGGAAAATGACCTCTGGCTCCATCCGTGTTGCAGGAAAAGATGTGATCTCTTTCTTTGTTTATGGCTGCATAGTATTCCATGGTGTGTATATACCACATTTGATTTATCCAGTCTGTCATTGATGGTCATTTAGGTTGATTCCATGTCTTTTATATTTGTGTATAGTGTTGCGATGAACATACATGTGGATGCGCCTTTATGTTAGAACAATTTATACTCCTTTGGGTATATACCCAATGATAGATTGAATAATCTTCCTTTAAGTTCTTTGAGCAATTGCCACACTACTTTCCATAATGGCTGAACTAATTTACATTCCCACTAGCAGTGTATGGGTGTTCCATTTTCTCTGCAACTTCATCAGCATCTGTTATTTTTTGACTTTTTAGTTATAGCCATTCTGACTGGCATTGTGGGTTTTATTTGCATTTCACTAATGATGAGTGATGTTGAGCATTTTTTTTAATATGCTTGTTGTTTTAATGGCATTTTGTAGTTGTGATTAACATTTATAATTACGTAACTTTACATAAAAGAGATTACCCTCAATATTGTAAGTTGGTGTCGTTTGATTAGTTGAAGGTTTTAAGAGGAGACACTATAGTTTCCTGAAGAGGAAGAAATTCTTCCTCAACACTGTGACTTAGAAATTCTGCCTGTGTTTCCAGTTTGCCTGTTTGCCCTAAGGATTTTGTACTTGCTAGCTCCCACAAGCCTGTAAGCCTGTTCCTTAAAAATCAGTCAGTCTCCCCTCTTTTCCTTCATTGTTCCTCCTACCCCTTCCCTGTTTCCTGTTGGTTCTGTTCCTCTGGGGAACCCTGGCTGATATAGTTTGTAAATTTGTTTTTATTTTCTGATCCTTGAGGTTGCCATGACTTTGTAAGGAGGCTTAAGTACTTGTGCTTTTCTAATTTGTCTATACGTACTCTGTGCTGCTTGGCTGTTAGAGTCTTGTTTCACTATTAATGTATTATAGTCTCTGAAATGATGGAATCCTATACTTGGATCAATCACTCCATCACTTTAGGACCTACCAAATGCTTTAATGTAAATCATATGATTTATTTATACATTTAGATAGTTATTGAGGAATTCTGCTTGATGTCTTTAACATAATATCCAAAAGTACCAAAACCAATCACATCAAAATAAAGTTTGGTTTTCTTATAGAATTCAAGTAGAATTTATCCAGTTATATTTAATTCAATACTTTTTTGTTAATTACCTTTTCATATTAATATTTACATGGGTAATAGGAAGTAAAAGGGTACTTACCAAAATATAAATTTTATAGAAATTAATGGCAGTTAATACTATATATGTCTTCTACCTAATTTTGTATACAGTGGTTATAAATAATACTAATTTTATTACTTTTGGTGTTATTATTCTAATATATTCTAAGCATACCATCAGGATCACTTGAGTCTCATTCTCATAAAATAGGCAGAAAAAGTGTGCCTTGAGACCCTTTATTTGCCAGGAAAAACACATTTTATTAACTGCTAATTATTGTCCCAAATGCATATAGTTATATGTTAGCAGATTGTGGCTAGCCATAAAATTGTTTTTCTCTTACCACATACTTCACTTTTCTTTATTCTTCATATACAATAAATTTAAGAGTTATAATGAAGTGAAATTTTAAACTGAAATTTGTTAAAAAATAGGAAGCTTATTTTCTCTTTCTCTTGAATGTATTCTTTGAGAGAATAGGAAGCTCATCATCCTCACGTCAAAAGTGTATGTTCACATTAAGACGAAAACCAGGGAAAGAATAGTCATACTCACTGTTTGGGGAAAATTTGTAATAGTGAGAAAGAAATTAGAATTTTGTCTGTTTTAGTTTTTTTTTTCCTAATTCTGAGGGTTTTTTGTTTGTTTGTTTGTTTTGGCTCATTGATCTCCCTCAATATGAAGTTAACTTGTTTCTGACAGAGGAAATTATTAAAAGAAAACAGAAACCCTAGAGTAGTGAAAATACAGCAATTGTGCACCAAGCTGATGTTAACATCTGCATAATTTCCTGCCCAGAATTGTGATCAAGGGACATACAAATGAAAAAGTGAAACATTGCCTGTGATCTTTTGTGGCATTTAAAAATAATGCTCTGAGTACCTTAGACTATAAATAGAAAAAAAAAATCTTAACTCTCAAAAAGAATCTTAATATTTTACAAACTGTTAATTGTCAAACTAAAGAGGAGGTTTGCTAGGCTAGTGAGTCAGGAAAATGAGGAGGGACTTTAATACCTAAATATTAATAGGTTTCTCATGAAGTCTTAGTGAACAAAATTATGAAATACATGGGGGGCAAAGGCAATAGAAAAATAATTGACCACACCACATGTATCAATGTATGGATTGATACCCACTTGGAGGATAGGCTGTCCTAGAAAGCCAAGGGGTACTATATGTATCTTTATTCTGTTCAATATTTATTGCTATGAAGATATTGAAAGCATTTTTTCACATTTGTATATGACATGAGGTCATATTTAAAATATTTTAAAAGGCTGGAAAGTGGGGCTGAATCCAAAGTGAAATTCAAAAGGAGTAAGTACTAGAATCTTACACTAAAATCTTCTGCACTAGGAGAGGATTTGGAGGAGCCAAACTCAGCCCTCCAACATGTATTTAATATTTTTTAACAGCAAGCTTTCAAAGAAAAATTTAGAAACTCATGTTATTTAATCTTGTATAATTGAAATTTAGTTTCTAAAAAACAAAATGAGAAGAGATAGCCCCAGTCTAATTTGAATTTATATCATATAATCCTTTTTAGTTCTGCGTATCATACTTTTAAAAGGTTGTATTCAAATTGAGACATGGTAAAAGGACAGTGGATGCAGACTTGTAGAACAGTTGAAGGCACTTGAAATAAATTGCCTATTTGGGAGACTGTTTTATGAAACTTCAAGTTCCTGGTCTCGAGGTCAACCCTCCCACTTCAGACTTCCAAGTAGCTGGGACTACTGGCATGCACCACCAAGGCTAGCTAAATTTTTATTTGTATTTGTAGAGATGGGGTCTTGCTGTTTGCCCAAGCTGGTCTCCAGCTCCTGGCCTCAAGTGATCCTCCTGCCTCAACCTTCCAAAGTGCTGAGATTATAGGAGTGAGTCACAGTGCCCAGCCCTAAATACTATATTTTTAATATCCATCTGTTACTATGTGAAACATAATTAACTTTTCCAAATTGAAGAATCTATTGTATGAATCCACCACGTTTTCCCTATCTACTCTCCCAGTAATTGCTAGGTAATAGGTTATGCATATATTTAAGTGTGACAGTTTGTTCTCCAGAATGGTGGTGACAGGCTACAGTCCTACCAGCAATGCACAGAGATCCCTACATCCCCATTTCGCCCCAAATATTTAATATTATCTAGTTTCTAATATTTTGCTCTTTCTATAAATGATACCTCATTTCTAATTTGCATTTGTCATAAATTTGTTAACTTTTAGAATTACTTTTTCATTAAATTGCCTATTCATCATCTTTTCCATTGAAGTTCATCTATTTTTCTTATTAATTTTGAGGGATGCTTCATATTAATAGTTTGAAGTATTAATCCTGAAAAGCTTTTGGTTAGAACACATTTCTTTCACCTGTAAGGTGAATACTGATGTTGTCTTTAGCTAAACAAAATCCCTAATTTTGATGTACACCAATTCATCAGTTTTTTCCTTATGGTTTGTACTGGTTTCTTTAAGAATTCCTTTGCTGCCTCTTTAGTCAAAGATTTACTGTATTTTCCCCCCATTAACTTTATGATTATACCTTTCACATTTTGGTATTTTATCTTTGTAGATAAAGTTACAGAGTTTAACATATATGATGTGAGGCAAAGATCCGATATCTATTTTCATTTTCTTTCTTAAAGTGAGCCACTTTTTCTAGTAGCATATACTTGAGTCCAGATCCTGGTTAAAAACCTATGTGTGATTTTTTTTTTCCAGCCTGACCATAAGTACTTCAAAAGGCTTTATTTAGCAAGCTTCACAGGGAAAAACTACTCTCCCTCCATCAGACTTGGTGCACAGACAGTAAATTGTAGTTTTTGAAGGGATTTGCAGTCCAAGTACTCAGGACCTCCTGGCTGGCTATGCTCTTCATATATTTCCATTCCTAGCCCATGCACCTTTTTCCCTAGTTCTCTTTATCTGGGGTCTTTGGCAGTGGCAACTCAGGCAACTCTGTCAAGCCTCCTTATTGGAGGAAGGAGGGGGAAACCTTAGAGACATTTTTCCCCCCTCTCAATCACTGTTCAGTACTTTCTACTCCTAGTCTTCTTCCCTTTCTTTCTCCTCTACTCTTGTCTCTATAAAACTGCCAGAGCCTTTAGTTTGAGGCTTCCATAGCAATGAGTTGACCCCATTTTTCGGCTGATCTATCCACCTGACCCTTGACTTGTGTACTGTTCCATAGGGAAATTAGAAGAGGAAGACATTAGTACTTTCTCAAGTTTTAGCCTCTCTGTTGTTCTATAGCAGTTAATTATAGACTTCCTTGTTACTTTCATTTTGGTTTATTATTGACTAATTTTTTTACTCTGACACCTGACATGTGAGTGCTCTCGGAACTCTCTCCCACTCAGATGAGCTCCTGATAATACTTAAGCAGTGCTTCTCAAAGTATGGTTCTTGGACCAGCAGCCTTCAGTATCAGCATCATCTGGGAGCGTATTCGATATGCAAATTCTGTAGTACTTCCCCAGACCTACTGTATCAAAAACTTTGCATGTGGGCCCAGCAGTCTGTTTCAGCAATCCCACCATGTGATTGTGATGTATACTTGGGTTTGAAAACTACTCAACTAACAAACAGTGTACCTTTCACACAATGTTCATCCAGTTTCTGTATCATATATTGCGTTGCTGTATGTATGTAGGCCTGTGTTTGAGCTTTCTATTCTGTTCCTGTAGTCTGTTTATTCTTCCATAATATCATAATTTTTTATTACTGTTTTATTACAATGCATACCTTAATATGTGATATTGCTAGTCTCTTCTTTCAACACTTTAAATATTTCACTTCACTCTTTTTTGCTTACATGGTTTCTGAAGAGAAATCTATAATTTTGAACCTCTTCTGCAAGTAAGGTGCTTTGAATCTGGCTGTTTTCAAAATGTTCTCTGTTTCTTTGGTTTTCTGTAGTTTGAATATAATACACTTAGGTGTACCTTATTTAATATTCTGTGTAGTGTTCCCTGAGCTTCCTAAATTTGTTGTTCAATGTTTGTCATTAATTTTAGAAAATTTTTGGCCACTATTACTTCAAATAGTTCTGCTTCATTCTTTCCTTTTGATTTCTTAGTGTGTTACAGCTTTTGCAACTGTGTGACAGTTCTTGGCTATTCTCGTTTAATTTTTTGCCCTTTATGTTTTCCTAAATCTAAATATTTTGCATTAAATTTAGGAAGTTTTTATTGATCTATCTTTATGCTTATGATTTTTGCCTTAGTCATGTTGAATCTACTGATGAGCCCATGAATAGTGTTCTTCTTTTCTGTTTTGATTTCTAGTGTTTTCCTTTGATTCTTTCTTTGCATTTCAGCCTATACGTTATCCATCTATTTTTGCATATTGTCTGCTTTTTCCATTAGATTCCTCATTATATTAATCATTGTTATTTTAAACTGCTAGTCTAATAATTTCAAAAATATTATATCTGAAACTAGTTCTGATGCTTTCTTTTCTCCTTCAGACATTTTAGCCTTTTAGCATGTCTTTTAACTTTTTATGATGTACTATACAATGGCAACTGAGGTTAACAGAATTTTGTGGGACTTTAATGTAAATTTGGCTAGGAAGGAGGCTATGTTTAATGTTTTCTCTTGCTGTAAGTTGCCAGAGGGTTCAAGTTTCTTAAGTATTCCTGTTTTTGTCTCCCCTATTGTCTTTGGCTTCCCTAAGTACTCCTCCTTAGATAGAGACTTACAGCTCTTTTAGCTGTTATTTATTGTGACTGTACCAGAGCCCTCTTGGTTTGGTGGTAAGGGGTTGGAGAAAGAAGCATTCCCTAATAAATCACAATGAGCCTGTGACTTTCACAAGTGTTTGTTAGGTTCCTTCCTGACCCCCAACTCCTTTATGTGAGATGATAAGGCTAGAGGGAGCTGGAATCTTGTAATGCCCTGCCCCTAGATGAGATAAGGTTCTGATAAAGTCTGTTCACCTGAGGAATAGGCCTTTCCTATTAAGAATGCCCTGGGCATATTTCATAAAGGTTACACTTCTCTTCCCTTTGCCAGAATCATGAGAGGAGCTTTCATGGTGCATTACAGTGAGATCCTGATGGGATTCCTGGAGGGAAGACCCCTGAAAGTGTACGAGCAACCAACCCCAGCCCCAACCCCTGCAAAGCCTTCTGCCTTCAGAAGTTCTCACTTTCATATTTATCCTCACTCAGCCTCCCACAGTTCCTCAAAATTATCATTGAAATAATTGAAATATTTTTACGAGTTCATATCTCTAGCAGCTTCTGCTGGGGATAAACAGATTTTGGCTGTGATTCACTAGATTTTCCTATTTCCCCAAATTTTGAAGTAGCAGTTTGGATGTGACAGTTCAGATGGATATAAGGCAGCATCATTGATCTTTAGTTCAGTTTTTTTCTTGTTGTAAGGATAGGAAGAGTATTGACTTGCATGCTTTTTATGTCAGTGCTGAAACTAGAATATATGTCTAAGTGTATGTTTTCATTATCTACTTCAGCAGTTTCGAAAGTTTATTTCAAATTTTGAGACTTTTCTTAAAAGCTTTTTTTGAAGACCATTCTTATAAACAAAAACCAATAAAAGCATAAAGTAAGGATAAGGTTGTTTCACACTCTGCTGGAGGGACTTTGAAAATTATTGGTACTAAGCATAAACTAATTAGGACCAGAGTTGAACACGTCTGAATACAATTGTTATTTGTCAAGTAATCTGCTTTTTATTGATGTTAGTACTTAATATTCTTTTTCACTACACATAGTACTCAGTCATGATTATTCAGTGTTTACTGTGTGCCCTCATATACTTCATAGAAATATAGTTTATTTTGGGGGCAGGGAGTATGTTGTATTTTATAATAGATATTTTATGTGACTGTAGAAAACAAAATACTCTGCTCAAAATTCCCCTTTTCATCTAGGGAATGTATGTTTCTTGCGTATGGAAGAGTAAGGCATTGTCTTCTCATTTTCTATATTCTTTCTTTTAGACATATGTGTATCTTTCATGGAAATATGTCTAAAGAGTTTGATGTGATTATTGTATTTCCTATCTAAAATATATTTAAAATATGATAATCTTTCCCAATATGTTACTTATCAAATCTGCATTTCATCATAATTATAAGGTTTTTGTGTGAGAACAGATAAACTTTTCTTAAGTCTTCTAGAAGAGCTTGAGTCTTAAAACTCTCAGCTGAGTTTTGAGGAGTGGGGCAGGAAGTCTAATATATAAATTTTTTAATTGACCTTCCAATTTCTGTCATGTTATACATGCTTCTGACCTGTTTTTCCACTAAACCAGTAATTTAGTCCATTACTGGTCTGTGTAAATCTTAGCCACAGCTATTTCCCAAGGTGGTTTTGGGTCTAACTAGTGGTTGGTGTTGATGTCCAGCAGGAAATCGTGCAAACCAGATGATTGGTGTGGTTCAAACTGTAACCTTGTTAAAGCATTGGTCAGGTTGCACTTAGGGGAATTATTTAATTAGTTTCCCAATAATGTTTGTGTACAATTTTTAGGTGACCCCTGCTTTTTTTCTTTCATCTTGATTTAGAAAAAGACAGTTACTTGTATTTACCACAGTCAAATTTTAATTCAGTACTCTTTTTACTTTATCTTTAGGCAGACATTTTGATAACCCAGTAATACTTTTGTTGAACAAGAGTATCTATAATGATATTATGAACTTAATTTGAGAGCTTTCAGTGTACCAGGCAACATATTAAGAATTTTTTTTAATATAAAACATTCTTTGCCTTTAATAAGCTGATAACATTATCGTGGGAAACATATAAAATGAATTATAATACAATATAATAAACAATACATTAGTGATGGAAACATGCTCTGGGATTACAGATAAAAGACCAATCAATTTTTGACTTTTCAGGGAAGAATTCACAAAAGAACTAATATTTGAAAGGGCCTTGAAAGACTGGCTTTTGACTGGCAGAGAAAGTAAGGACATTATAAA
Organism: Cacajao melanocephalus; assembly: GCA_963573385.1. Classification (NCBI taxonomy): domain Eukaryota; kingdom Metazoa; phylum Chordata; class Mammalia; order Primates; family Pitheciidae; genus Cacajao; species Cacajao melanocephalus. Next base: position 6,031 of record CAUYLG010050862.1, on the reverse strand, counting down.
TAGAAATAGTATGAGTTTAAAAAGTTCCTTAAAGGGCATGTCTATTTTTTTCTTCTGGTAGATTGGAATATTACACATGTAGAATAAGATGTACCCATTGTAGGTGTGCCACTTGATGAATTTTGACAGACTTATACAGTTTTATAATTACAAATCAAGATTTTAAAAAAAGCATTTTCATCACACCCCCAGAAAACTCTCTAATGCTCTGTTGTAGTCAGTCTGTACATGTGTTTTTAAGAAATATCAAGTAGAATCTTTTAGTGAAAATTTTTTGGACCTTTTCTGATACCGAATCACTTCATTCTGCATGGTATATTTCATCAGGATTTTTTTTTCTAGCTTTACAAATGTGGATTATTTAGTTGGGTTTCTTAGTAAGGTAATTTAGGCAAGACTATTATAAATGTTAACTTTTAATAATGTTACAAATATTAATTTTCCTCTTACGTTACAATAGCTATTAATAAGTGGGAAATTATATGAATAAAATAATCTTGGCCAGGCGCGGTGGCTCACACCTATAATCCCAGCACTTTGGGAGACCAAGCCAGGCAGATCAAGAGGTCAGGAGTTCAAGACCAGCTTGACCAACACAGTGAAACCTTGTCTCTATTAAAAATACAAAAATTAGCAGGGCATATTGGCACACACCTGTAATCATAGCTACTCAGGAGGCTGAGGCAGGAGAATTGCTTGAACCCAGGAGGTGGAGGTTGCAGCGAGCTGGGAGGATGCCACTGCATTCCAGCCTGGGCAACAGAGTGAAACTCTGTCTGAAAAAAAAAATAATAATCTTAAATAGACAACTTAGTTTATGATTTTTATAAAGGACAAGGCATCCCCCCAGAAAACAAAATAATGGTTTTTAAAAGGGAAGGGTGGAAATGGAACAAGGGAGAAAATATGTTCACTGCCCTAAAGGAGTTCACACTCTGGAATGGAAATCTTAATACTAACATTATATTTATTTACACATAACATTATTGGAAAAAGTAGACATTACATTGAATTTCCTATGAAGAAATTACATACTATATCTATTAGAAGAAACTTAAGAAGTTGTGTATAGATTCTGTTAAATTTTTGTATGTGAAAATGTTAGCATTCATTATTTAAAGGTGAGTGACCTCCATTACAGAATGGATAATCCATTGGTGAATTTTTCTGTAAAGTATACTTACGTCTTAGCATAAAAATTATTTCACACTTCTGTGTTTCCATATGTAGTTACTTTTCCTGGTAAAATATTTCTGAATATCTTTATATCCACTCACTGTTAGCCAGTGAAGGAAAATTCCTTATGTAATTTGTGAGTTTATTTAAATAAGCTTGGCTGGTTTAGTTCCTTCCCTCCATATTTTCTTGGGGTCTGCTTACCTTCAGAGAGTACATTGTTTACTACTTGTCTTCATATTAGGTTATATAGAGAAATGCTCTGCCCATGGCATGGATGGCCCGTACTTGCTCAGTGTTCCCCGTTGACCGAGACTTATAAGTGTGTCTAGTTAAGCACAAAATTTTATGTAGAATATTTGAAAACTTTGCAAGTGTGGCATTTTTAATCTGTCTTCATTGTTGAATCTTAATTATTCCATTGTGTTCAGAGAATTATGTATAACACACACATATGGTATTGATTCTTTGAAAATGTAATAATGACCTACTATTGGAAGAGTTATTGTAAATGTTACACATATGTTTGAAAAGAATATGTATATTCTCCAACTGTTGGTTTTAGTGTTTCCTATTATCTATTAATCAAGCCTGTTAAATTCACATTTTGTTACCATAATGATTTTCCATTGCTTGATCCATTGATTATTGAGAGAAGTGTGTTAAAATCCACTACTATAACAATAGGTCTGTCAGTTTTTCTTCTGTTTCTCTTGCTTTATGATAATATGAAGTTATTACTGTATTGAAGGTACAAACAAAACTGTTCTGTCTTCCTGTTGCTATTTTGTAGTGATGTCTACTTTTGTCTAGAGTCTATTGTAGATGTTAATAAAACTATTTCAGTTTTATATTGATTAGTTTTTCTATTACCTATTTTTCCATTCATTAATTTTCAGTTTTTCTGAGGTTGGATACATCTCATATAAGCAGGTTCTAGCTAGATTTTTGGCCTGATAATTATTGTTTTAAAAAAATGACCTTCTTCACAGCATCATTGAATGTAAAGTGCAGCAAGTTCCCATATACCTCCTTTGCCCTCAAGTGACCTTTCTCCCATCATGAATTTCCTGTTACTTTGTTACATTCCGTGAATCTACATTGATAAATTATTATCACCATAATTTATCGGGGTTCAGTCTTGGTGGTGTACACTCTAAGAGTTCTGACAAATGTATAATAACATATATCCAACAATGTAATATCATACAAAATAGTTTTACTGCTCTAAAAATTCTCAGTGTTCCGCCTAGTCATCCTTCTCTCCCCTCAATCCCTAACAAATACTAATCTTTTTACCGTCTCTGTAGTTTTGCCTTTTTCAGAATGTCATATATTTGGAATCAGACAATATGCTGCAACCTTTTAATACTGAATTCTTTCACTTAGTAATATGTGTTTAGGATTTTTCTATGACTTGATATATGATTTCTTTATTTTAAGTTCCAAGATACATGTGCAGGATGTGAAGGTTTGTTACATAGGTAAACATGTGCCATGGTGGTTTGCTGCAGATTATTTCTTTTTAGTGCTGAATAATAATTCATTGTTTGGATGAACCACAGTTTATCCATTTACATACTCAAGGACATTGATATGGTTTGGCTCTATGTCCCCACCCACATATCATCTCAAATTGTAATTCCCATATGTTGAGGGAGGGACCTGTAATCGCCTCATGTGGAAGGAGAGAAGTGTTTGGATTATGAGGCGGTTTCCTCATGCTGTTCTCATGATAGTGAGCGAATTCTCATGAGATCTGATGGTTTTATAAATGGTAGTTTTTCCTGCATGCTCACGCTCTTTCTCTAGCCTGCTGCCATGTAAGAGGTGCCTGCTTCCCACCATAATTGTAAGTTTTCTGAGGCCTTCCCAGCCACGTGGAACTGTGAGTTAGTTAAACCTCCTTGCTTTGTTAATTGCCCAGTCTTAGGTATTTCTTTATAGCAATGTGAAAATGGAGTAATGCAAACATCATGGTTGCTTCCAAGCTTGGCAGTTATAGACAAAATGGTTGTAAACAGTTTTTTTGGACATGAGTTGTCAGCTTATTTGGGTAAATACCATGGAAGTGTGATTTCTGGATTGTATGTTGAAACCACATTTAGTTTTGTAAGAAACTGTCAAACTCTCTTCCAAAATATCTGTACCATTTTGGTTATGCACCAGCAATAAATGAGAATTGCTCTTGCTCCACATTCTCACCAGTCTTCGGTGATTTCAAATGCTGGATTTTGGCCATTCTGATAGGTGTGTAATAGTATCTCATTTTAATTCACATTTCCCTGATAATGGGAAAAACGATGTGAAACATCTTTTCATGTGCTTACTTGCTATCTCTGTATCTTCTTTGGTGAGCTGCTAAAGTCTTACCCATTTCTTTTTTTTTTAAATCAGGCCTTTTGTTGTTGAGTTTTAAAGAGTTTTCTGCATGTTTTGCAACATAGTCCTTTATCTGATATATCTTTCTTACGTATTTTCTCCCAGTCTGTAGCTTGTCTTTTCATTCTCTTGACACTATCTTTCACAGTGCAGATGTTTTTAATTTTAATGAAGTTCAGCTTATCCAACATTTTTATGTGAATTGTGCCTTTGGTGTTGTATTTAAAAGTCATTGCTGTACTTAAGATCCTCTAGATTGCTTTCATAGGTTATCTTCTTGAAGTGTTACGGTTTTGTGTTTTATATTTAGGTCTTATTTTGAGTTAATTTTCATGAAGGTTATATGGTCTGTCTAGATACAGTTTTTTGCATGTGGATGTTCAGATGTTCTAGCACCATTGTTTTTTTAAAGACTATCTTCTCTGTTTTATTCCTTTGCCACATTCCAAATATCAGTTGACTATATGCAGTTCTATTTTCTCTCTGTTCTGTTTCATTTATTTATGTGTTAATTCATGTGCCAGTATTGTAGTTTTGATTACTATAGCTTTATAGTAACTACTGAAGCCAGGTAATGTCAGTCCTCCAACTTTGTTCTTCTCTTTCAATATTGTATTTACTATTCTGAGTGTTTCTCTCTCCCTATAATCTTTAGAATCAGGTTGTTGATACCCACAAGATATCTTGCTAGAATGTTAATTAGAATTACATTAAAACTCTAGACCAAGATGAGAAGAACTGACATCCTGACAATATTGTATCTTCTGATTCATGATTTTGGAATATTTCTCTATTTAATAATGATTTCATTCATCAGAGCTTTGTAGATTTCCTCATATAAATCTTATGCATATTTTTTTAAGTTGGTAGTTACTATTCCCTTTTTTGGAGGCTAGTTTAAATAGTAATGTGTTTTTAATTTCAAATTCCACTTGTTTTTTGCTAGTGTATAGGAATAAGATTGACTTTTGTATAGAAACCTTGTACTCTGCTAGTTCCAGGAATTTTTTGTTGTTGTTGTTGATTCTTTGGGATTTTTAAAAATATGGACAGTGACATCTTATGTAAACAAAGACTGTTTTATTTCTTTCTTCCCAAGATGGAACATCCTTTTCTTGTTATTGATCTTAACAGGAAAGCATCAAGTCATCATTAAATACGTTAGCTGTAGAGTTTTCGTAGATGTTCTTTATCAAATTGAGGAAGTTTGTCTTAGTTCATAGCTTGAAAGGATTTTTTTCTTTTTAAATCATGAATATAGGTTCGATTTTGTCAAATGCTTTGTCTACATCTATTGATAAGATCATGTGATTTTTTTCCCTCTTTAGCTGTGCATGTGATTGATTACATTCATTGACTTTTGAATGTTGAGCCAGCCTTGCATACCTAGGAAAAAAATCCCAGTTGGTTGTGATATGTTATTCTCTTTATACATTGTTGGATTTCATTGCTAATCCAATTAATTTGCTAATTTTTTGAAGAATTTTTATATTTATGTTCATACTGGTATGCAGTTTTCTGTCTTGGTCTTTTTTTAAAATTTGTTTATTGGAGTAATGCTGGTCTCAGAATAAGTTAGAAAATATTCCCTCTGCCTCTATGTTCTGAACAAGATCATATTGAATTGGTATATTTTTTTCCTTAAATATTTAATATAATTCACCAAACACATCTGAAGCTGGTGCTTTATGTTTTGGGAGGTTAATTTTTTAATTAAATTTCTCTAATAAGATCCAAGATGGCCGATTAACAACAGCTCAGGATTGTAGCTCCTAGTGAAAGCGCAGAGAGCGCGTGGACACCGCAATTTCAGACGAATTTCTGTTGCCCACAAACTGGGAGATTCCCGGCAGAGGAACCACACGGGTCGCCAGCGCGACTCTTTTGGCCTGCGCGGCTGTTTTGCCGGCACCCCTGTGTGGCGCAGCGCTTCTCAGTGCGGAGTATACACGACTGGGTGCCCTTTGAGTCGGTCTCGGCCGGTCCCATCCCCACAAGGAGAACAGCAATTGGAAGCGCTGAGAACTGAGAGTTTCATAGTAAGCACAGCTGAACCCGGGAAGGCCAAGCTCTGTGGGGAAGGGGCATCTGCCAAAGGAAAACTAAGAAACAGAAAAAACTTCATCGCCAACAAGCCGGACGTCCACTCAGACCCAATCTGAAAGTCAGCAATTACAAAGACGACAGGTGGATAAATCCACAGAAATGGGAAGAAACCAGTGCAAAAAGGCTGAGAACACCCGAAATCAGAATGCCTCTCCTCCTACAGGGGATTGCAGCTCCTCATCAGCAAGAGAACAAGGCCTGACGGAGAATGAGTGTGACGAACAGACAGAATCAGGCTTCAGAAGGTGGATAATAAGAAACTTGTGTGAGCTAAAAGAACATGTTCTAACCCAATGCAATGAAACTAAGAACCTTGAAAGAAGATTTAATGAAATGCTAATGAGAATGGACAACTTAGAGAGGAATA